>LR749523.1:2258381-2353951 GCA_902729485.2 Mus minutoides
CTTTACTGGCATTTAGGGGCTCTGGTCAGCCACATGTTTCAAATATACAGATGCAAATGAACATTCATAAATATAAATTAAAAATACATAAATCTTTAAAAAGATCTTCCAGATTGAACTTAGTGTTTCCAGGGTTACCCTTTCCAGATGTTCTTCAAAGATAGGCACATGCAAAGTTGATTTTGTACTTACCTATATAAAGTGAGGGCATGTACATATATACTTCACATGCACAGACACAACTGGGTTCTGGTTCAGATTGTACAATGAAGGTTTCCAGATAAATTTGGTTAAATTCCTCTTAAATGTTGACTCTGGATTGAGACATTTCGAAAATGAACTCAAACCAAATGAAACACTGATGTCACTTTGTGTGGCTGTCTGTGAGTCATTTTTGTCAACAGGCCAGAGCATGGTCAGCCTTAGCCAACTAGAGTGAGAACCCTGCTTTGTATTTCCCATGAATCCCAATTTCTTTGTAACCATTACTGGGTTTGTGCTAAGGCAAATCCAATTGCTGCAGGTTTTAGTCCCTTGTTCCTTGGCTAATTTTCAGTAATATATTTAAGGCATCTAAATGAGTTAGTTGTTCTCTGGGAAAGGTTACAATGTCTTCATATAAATAATCAATTTGGGACTTGAAGTTTACAAGATTCTTTTAAATTGGTTAATCAAATTGTTTTTCAATCTGAAGCTTTTATTCTAGGCCACAGAGAATATCCCTAATGACAGTAGCAAAAGAAAATACAGTTAATAATAGAATGTGATTGACCCAAGGTCAAGTTCAACTGGGACTGTGTTATTTTAAATGAGTAAACAAATGAGTACTGGAACCTTACCCAATGCTTCCTTCCCATCCCATCTGTGTTTAGAGTTGGACAGCTTTAGCTCACAAACTCAGGACAAGGAAGGATGAATGCAATCTTGCCTTTTCCTTCTCTTGTTTGTTATTCTTTTGTTTTTATTTGCCTATCCATTTATTTAATTCTTACTACGTGTCAAAATCAACATAAAAATAAGTAAAATACTCCCTCTCTAAAATTCAGACATTACTGGAAAAGGGAACACTTTAAAACATAAATCCTAGTATAGTTTGACAAAGGTGTAATTAGGTATAATTAGGTTTTAAATACATGTTTAAATATCAAGCATCCATAGTATAATCTGGGATTCTAGTAAGTCTCCTTATGTAGAGTCCACATCTACGAAGAGTTGTGAAGTATTAAAGGTTTATTTATATGAGAAGAGGATAAATGGTGGCCAAAGAGTTGTATATCAGTAAAAGAATACTTGAATTTATCTTAATGCAAAAGAAAACGAGGAAAAGGGTCAAGCTGAAGGAAGGGGAAGTATCTGGTCATAAAAAGCCACCTACAAGCAAAGTGTCTCTCTCTGTCTCTCACTATTTCTGTCTCTCTTTCTCTCTTTTCCTCTTTCTCTTCTCTCTTCTCTTTTCCCTCCCCCTCCCTCTTTCTCATCCTTTCTCCCTTTCAAGAAGAGTTAACTATCTTTTATCTTCTCGATAAGGAATATGACCACATAAGTCCTCCCTCCCCAATAAATGTTAATCATCTATAAAATCTTGGGTAGGAATTTGACCTTGTGAGACCAACCTTCTTCCCATCCATGATAGTTAATGGGTTCAGCCTAGTGCAGCTCTCCATAATTTACTCATACCCATGAGGACAATGGTGACATGATACCAAAGTGTCTTCAGCAGTGGATGAGCCAAAAATATGATGACTAGTTTACATGAGAAAGGAAATATCTACCTCTAAATTTGTGCGGCATCATGAGAAAAGAGTATTCCTGCTGAACATTGTAAGCTTTCCTCAGTTCTAATTTTGGAAATTTCACCACTCACAAAACCTGGTGTTTGCTCCTTTGCTGAACTCGAGCCAGATGGTCCACACACAAGTATGGTGAGTATGTGTCAATATCAGGTTAAAATATTTTCTTACCAAAAATAATACCTAAGAAGATAATACCTAGTGAGCATCCATAGTCCAAGTTTATATACAAGAAATAAATAGAAAAAAATTGAAACCTTTATCACAGGCCAATGTGGAAATCTGATATTCAAACAAGGAAGGCTATGTGAGACAGGATTGCTGCTTAAGTAGAGCTAGTCAGAAAGGAAATAACACAGTAAGGAAGCAGGTAAAAGACATAATTCTTTATCACTTATGACCGTGTTTAAAATGACATTGAAAGAACAACATGAACTAACTAGTACCCCCAGAGCTCATGTCTCTAGTTGCATATATAGAAGAAGATGGCCTAGTCGGCCATCACTGGGAAGACAGGCCCCTTGGTCATGCAAACTATATATGCCCCAGTACAGGGGAATGCCAGGGACAATAGGGGGGAGTGGGTGGGGTGGGTAGGGGAGCAGGGTGGGGGATGGGGGAGGGTTTAGGGGATTTTCGGGAGAACATGTGAAATGTAAATGAAGAAAATATCTAATAAAAATGGAAAAAAAAGAAAGCAGACATAAAAAAAATGACATTGTCAGATTGGGCCAGATTATGCATGTACTATATGAAAACAGACTTTATTATTACTGCAGTATATATAATGAGATCATTATATCTGCTTAGTTTGAAACAAGAGAGCTTTAGCTATCAATTGGGTCAACTCAAATTTCTTAGATAACTGGTAGCTTTGTAACTTTGCAGTAAATTCTATGTTTTATGTATATCTCAAATGGCATAGTCTCTCTCTCTCTGTCTCTCTCTCTCTCCTTTTCTTCTCTCCCACTATTCCTCCTTTATTTTCATTTTCTTTCTGTGTATATCTTCTATCAAATTCTTGAGATGTCATATACAGCTATAGAACTCCAGGTATCTGCTTATCAGTAGGAAGTGCTACTGCAGATGAAGAAACAAAGATAACTCCCTAAAGAAAAGGAAACTTGTTTCTTCTTTTTTAGAAACAGTGACCCTCTCCTATTCATCCTTAAGGCTGATTTTACTTTCAATTGACTTTTCTTTCTGGTATACATCATGTATTCTTCCTGACCTTATAAAACACCAACTGTGAGTTATGACATGGAATAACATTCAGTAGATAGAGAAACAGAAAGAAGGAAAGAAAGAAAGAAAGAAAGAAAGAAAGAAAGAAAGAAAGAAAGAAAGAAAGAAAGAAAGGCAAAATTAAGAAGTGTGGAAAGGGGGTGGGGAGAGGAAACGGGCTGAGAAAGGAAATAGTCTAGCTTAATGTGCTTATTACCTATACGTGAGCACAGCCATACCCCTCCCCCAGACAAACTCCACAAGGTACTTTCCTTGCTGCTTTTCATTTCAGAAATATCCAAAAATAACATCAGGTAAGCAGATGGTTTAATCACACTTTGTAAATAAATTACCAAAGTCAGTTTAAAATGATACATCAATGCTATACTGTAGGTATTGCAAAGTAGGTATTAATTTCTCAACAAAGATCAAAGCTCATAAAGTTTAACACCTGTTGACAGATTTCCTGCTACTAGGGTTCTATGTTCATCTGTGTTAGGATGCGCCATAGCTCCAGGGCATGCTATTATTCTGAAACTATCAGAGGCAACAAAAGTTAACGTGCATCCTTATCCAGGTATGAGGTCATAAAAATGAATTTTATATAAATTATCATCTCTATCTACACAGTGTAAATGTGGGTTGTTTTATGTGACCAAACATGAAACTAAGTTGATAAAGAAAGGTAAATAGAAATTGTTTTTGAATCTTGCATTAAGTGTGTGGGGGGGGATTTGACATTGAATAATAGTGAAAATATACAACATAAATATATCATGTTTGTAACAAATTTCTCCACTGAGGAATCTCAAATGGCTGAGAAGCAAATAAAAGTTCAACATCCATAGTTATCAGGGAAATGCAAATGAAAACAACCTTGAGATTCCAGCTCACACCAATCAGAATGGCTAAGATCAAAATATCAGTTGACAGCAGATGCTAGTTAGAATGTGGAGAAAGAGAAACACTCCTCCATTTCTGGTGGGATTGCAAGCTAGTACAACCACTCTGCAAATCAGTCTGTCAGTGCTTCAGAAAATTGAAAGTAGTTCTACCTGAGGACCTAGGTATATACTCCTGGGCATATACACAAAATATGCTCCAACATATAACTAGGACACATATTCCACTATGTTCATAGCAACCTTATTTATAATAGCCAGAGATTAAAAAAAACCAAATGTCCCTCAACAGAGGTATGGATACAGAAAATATGGTATATTTACACAATGAAGTACTATTCAGCTATTTTTAAATTTTTTTATTAGATATTTTCTTCATTTACATTTCAAATGCTATCCCAGAAGTTCCCTATACCCTCCCCCATCCCCACCCTACTCCCCTACCCACCCACTTCCACTTCTTGGACCTGGCATTCCCCTGTACTGGGGCATATAAAGTTTGCTAGACCAAGGGGCCTCTATCCAAATGATGGCCAACTGGGCCATCTTCTGCTACATATGCAGCTAGAAACACAAGCTAAGAGGGTACTGACTGGTTGATATTGTTGTTCCACCTATAGGGTTGCAGACCCCTTCATTTCTTGGGTACTTTCTCTAGCTCCTATATTGAGGGCCCTGTGTTCCATCCTATAGATGACTGTGAGCATCCACTTCTGTATTTGCCAAGCACTGGCAAAGCCTCACAGGAGACAGCTATATCAGGGACTCTTCAGCAAAATCTGGCTGGCAAATGCAGTAGTGTCTATGTTTGGTGGCTGATAATGGGATGGATTCCTGGGTGGGACACCTCTGGATGGTCCATCCTTTCATCTTACCTCCAAACTTTGTCTCTGCAACTCCTTCCATAGATATTTTACTCCCTATTCTAGAGAGGAATGAAGTATCCACAGGTTTATCTTCATTCTTGATTTTCTTGTTTTGGGAGTTGTATCTTGGGTATTCTAGATTTCAGGGTTAATATGCACTTATCAGTGAGTGCATATCAAGTGATTTCTTTTGTGATTGGGTTAACTCACTCAGGATGATATCCTCCAGATACATCCATTTCCCCAAGTATTTCATAAATTCATTGATTTTAATAGCTGAGTAGTATCCAGTGTATAAATGTACCACATTTTCTGTATCCATTCCTCTATTGAGGGACATCTGGCTTCTTTCCACCTCGGGTTATTAGTAAATAACCATATTTATTAATAAATAGGGCTACTATGAACATAGTGGAGCATGTGTCCTTATTAACAGTTGGAACATCTTCTGGGTATATGCCCAGGAGAGATATTGCTGGATCTACCAGTAGTTCTATGTCCAGTTTTCCGAGGAACCACCAGAATGATTTTCAGAGTGGTTGTACAAGCTTGCAATCCCACCAGCAAAGGAAGAGAGTTTCTCTTTCTCCACATCCACACCAGCATCTGCTGTCACCTGAACTTTGATCCTAGCCATTCTGGCTGGTGTAGAGTAGAATCTCAGAGTTGTTTTGACTTGTATTTCCCTGATGATTAAGGATGTTGAACATGTTTTCAAGTGCTTCTCAGCCCTTCAGTATTCCTCAGTTGAGAATTCCTTATTTAGTTCTGTTCCTCATTTTTTAATGGGGATCTTTA
Source organism: Mus minutoides (assembly GCA_902729485.2). Lineage (NCBI taxonomy): Eukaryota > Metazoa > Chordata > Mammalia > Rodentia > Muridae > Mus > Mus minutoides. The sequence continues at coordinate 2,263,962 of LR749523.1, forward strand.
AATTTCTGGAGTTCAGCTTCTTGAGCATTTTGTATATATTGGATATTAGTACCCTCTCAGATTTAGGATTGGTAAAAATTCTTTCCCAATCTTTTGGTGGCCTTTTATTCTTATTGACAGTATTTTTGCAATTTTACTAGGTCCCATTTGTCGATTCTTGATCTTATAGCACAATCACTGCTGTCCTGCTCAGGAATTTTTCCCCTGTGCCCATATCTTTGAGACTTTTCCCCACTTTCTCCTCTATAAATTTTAGTGTCTCTGGTTTAATGTGGAGTTCTATGATCCACTTAGACTTGAGCTTTGTACAAGGAGATAAGAATGGATCAATTTGCATTCTTCTACATGAAAACCTCAAGTTGTGCCAGCACCATTTGTTGAAAATGCTGTCTTTTTCCACTGAATGGTTTTAGCTCCCTTGTCAAAGATCAAGTGGCCATAGGTGTGTGGATTCATTTCTGGGTCTTCAATTCTACTCCACCTATCTACCTGTCTGTAGCTATACCAGTACCATGCAGCTTTTATAACAATTGCTCTGTAGTAAAGCTTGAGGTCAGGCATAGTGATTCCACTAGAGGTTGTTTTATTGTTGAGAATAGTTTTGGCTATCCTAGGTTTTTTGGTATTCCAGATGGATTTGCAAATTGCCCTTTCTAATTCAATGAATAATTGAGTTGGAATTTTCATGGGGATTGCATTGAATCTGTAGATTGCTTTCTGCAGGATAGCTATTTTTACTATATTAATCCTTCCAATCCATGATCATGGGAGATCTTTCCATCTTCTGAGATCTTCAATTTTTTTCTTCAGAGACTTGAAATTCTTGTCATACACATCATTCACTTTCTTATTTAGACTCAGACCAAAGTATTTTATATTATTTGTGACTATTGTGAGGGGTGTTGTTTCACTAATTTCTTTCTTATCCTGTTTATCCTTTATGTAGAGAAAGGCCAATGGTTGGTTTGAGTTAATTTTATATCTAGTTACTGCACTGAAGCTGTTTTTCAGTTATAGGAGTTCTCTGGTGGAATTTTTAGGGTCACTTATATATACTATCATATCATCTGCAAACAGTGATATTTTGACTTCTTCCTTTCCAATTTGTATCCCCTTGATCTCTGTTTATTGTTGAATTGCTCTGGCTAGGACTTCAAGTACAATATTGAATAGGTAGGGAGAAAGTGTGATGCCTTGTCTAGTCCTTGATTTTAGTGGGATAGCTTCCAGCTTCTCTCCATTTACTTTGATGTTGGCTACTCGTTTGCTATATATTGCTTTTATGATGTTTAGGTATGGTTCTTGAATTCCTCATCTTTCTATGGCTTTTATCATTAAGGGTTGTTGGATTTTGTCAAATGCTTTCTCAGCATGTCATGAGATGATCATGTGATTTTTTTCTATGAGTTAGTTTGCATAGTGAATCACATTGATGGTTTTCCATATATTAAACTATCTCTGCATCCCTGGGATAATGCCTACCTGATCATGATGGATGATTGGTTGGTTTTTGTTTTGTTTTGTTTTGTTTCAATTTTTTATTAGATATTTTCTTCATCTACATTTCAAATGCTATCCCGAAATTCCCCTATACACTCCTCACCCCCACTCCCTGCTCTGATAAGTACTTGAATTCAGTTTGCGAGGATTTTATTGAGTATTTTTGCATTGATATTCATAAAGGAAATTGGTCTGAAGTTCCCTTTCCTTGTTGGTTCTTTGTGTGATTTAGGTAGCAGAGTAATTGTGGCTTCATAGAATGAATTGGGTAGTGTACCTTCTCTTTCTATTTTGTGGAATAGTTTGAGGAGAGTTGGAATTAGGTCTATTCTGAAGGTCGGATAGAACACTTCACTAAACCCATCTGGTCCTGGGCTTTTTTTGCTTGGAAAACTACTGATGACTGCTTCTATTTCTTTAGGGGAAATGGGATTGTTAATATCATCAATGTCCTGATTTTACCTTGTATCTGTCTAGGAAGTTGTCCATTTCATCCAGGTTTTCCAGTTTTGTTTAATATAGCCTTTTGTAGTAGGATCTGATGATGTTTTGGATTTCCCCAGGATCTGTTGTTATGTCTCCTTTTTCATTTCTGATTTTGTTAATTAGTATACTGTCCCTGTGCCCTCTAGTTAGTCTGGCCAAGGGTTTATCTATCTTGTTGATTTTCTCAAAGAACCAGCTCCTGATTTGGTTGATTCTTTGAATAGTTCTTTCTGTTTCTATTTTGTTGATTTCAGCTATAAGTTTGATTATTTCCTGCTGTCTACTCCTCTTGAGTGAATTTGCTTCCTTTCATTCTAGATCTTCTAGGTGTGCTGTCAGACTGCTAGTGTATGCTCTCTCTAGTTTCTTTATTTTATTTTATTTTATTTTTTATTAGATATTTTCTTCATTTACATTTCAAATGCTATCCCCAAAGTGCCCTATACCCTCCTCCTGCCCTGCTCCCCTACCCACCCACTCCTACTTCTTGGCCCTCTCTTTCCCCTGTACTGGGTCATATAAAGTTTGCTAGACCAAGGGGCCTCTCTTCTTATTAATGGTCAACTAGGCCATCTTCTAATACATATGCAGCTAGAGATATAAGCTCTGGGGGTTCTGATTAGTTCATATTGTTGTTCCACCTATAGGGTTGCAGACTTCTTCAGCTCTTGGGTACTCTCTCTAGCTCCTACATTGGGGACCCTGTGTTCCATCCTATAGATGACTGTGAACATCCAATTCTGTATTTGCAGGCACTGACAAAACCTCACAGGAGACAGCTATATCAGGGTCCTTTCAGCCACAAAATGCAGACAAAACTGCATACACCAGCAAGATTTTGCTGAAAGGACTCTCTCTAGTTTCTTTTTGGAGGCACTCAGGGCTATGAGTTTTCCTCTTAGGACTGACTTCATTGTGTCCCATAAGTTTGGGTATGTTGTGGCTTCATTTTCAAAAAACTCTAAAAAGTCTTTAATTTCTTTATTCCTTCCGTGACCAAGGTAACATTGAGTAGTGTCTTGTTCAGTTTCCATGTGAATGTTGGCTTTCTATTATTTATACTATTATTGAAGGTCAGCCTTAGTTTGTGGTGATCTGAGAGTATCCATTGGAGAATTTCAATATTTTTGTATCTGTTGAGGCTTGTTTTGTGATGGATTATATGGTCAATTTTGAAGGAGGTAATATGAGATCCAGAGAAGAAGGCATATTCTTTTAAATATTTGTTTCATAACATCTGGTAGTGTCCATGTGTCTCTGTTTAGTTTGTGTTTCCAGGATCTGTCCATTGGTGAGAGTGGGGTGTTGAAGTCTCCCACTATTATTGTGTGAGGTGCAATGTGAGCTTGGAGCTTTACTAAACTTTCTTTACTGAATGTGGCTGCACTTGCATTTGGAGCTTAGATATTCAGAATTGAGAGTTCATATGGTAGATTTTATCTTTGATGAGTATGAAATGCCTCTCCTTGTCTTTTCGATAATTTTGGGTTGGAAGTCAATTTTATTCGATATTAGAATGGCTACTCCAGCATGTTTCTTGGAATCATTTGCTTGGAAAATAGTTTTCCAGCCTTTTACTCTGAGGTAGTGTCTGTTTTTGTCCCTGAGGTGTGTTTCCTGTAAGCAGCAAAATGTTGTGTTCTGTTTCTGTAGCCAGTCTGTTAGTCTATGTCTTTTTATTGAGGAATTGAATCCATTGATGTTAAAAGAATCAAAGAAAAGTAATTGTTGCTTCCTGTCTTTTTATTGTTAAAGTTGGGAATCTGTTCTTATGGCTGTCTTCTTTAAGTTTTGTTAAAGGATTACTTTCTTGTTTTACTTTGTGTTGGTGTTTTCCCTTTTTTATCCTTTGAAGGGCTAGATTCATGAAAAGATATTGTGTGAATTTGATTTTGTCATGGAATACTTTGGTTTCTCCATCTATGGTAATTGAGAGTTTTGTTGGATATAATGGTCTGGGCTGGCATTTGTGTTCTCTTAATGATTGTATAACATCTGTCCAGGATCTTCTGGCTTTCATAGTCTCTGGTAAGAAGTCTGGAGTAATTCTAATAGGCCTGCCTTTATATGTTACTTGACCTTTTCCCTTACTGCTTTTAATATTCTGTCTTTATTTAGTGCATTTGTTGTTCTGATTATTATGTGTCAGGAGGAATTTCTTTTCTGGTCCAGTCTATTTGGAGTTCTGTAGGCTTCTTGTATGTTCATGGGCATCTCTTTCTTTAGGTATGGGAAGTTTTCTTCTATAATTTTGTTGAAGATATTTGCTGGCCCTTTAAGTTGAAAATCTTCCTTCTCATCTACTCCTATTATCTGTATGTTTGGTCTTCTCCTTGTGTCCTGGATTTCTTAGATGTTTGAGTTAGGATAGTTTTGCATTTTGTATTTTCTTTGATTGTTGTGTCCCTGTTCCCTATGGAATCTTCTGCACCTGAGATTCTCTCTTCCATCTCTTGTATTCTGTTGCTGATGCTCACATCTATGGTTCCTGATTTCTTTCCTAAGGTTTCTATCTCCAGAGTTGTCTCCCTTTGGGTTTTCTTCATTGTTCCTACTTCCATTTTTAGATCTTGGATGGTTTTGTTCAATTCCATTGCCTGCTGGTTATGCTTTCCTGTAATTCTTTAAAGGATTTTTGTGTTTCTTCTACCTGTTTAGCAGTGTTTGCCTGTAATTCTTTAAGGTCTTCTAACTGTTTAGCAGTGTTCTCCTGTAATTCCTTGAGGGATTTTTGTGTTTCCTCTTTAAGGGCTTTTACTTGTTTAGTAGTATTCTCCTGTGAGTCCTTGAGGGATTTTTTATTTCCTCTTTAAGGGCTTCTACTTGTTTAGCAGTATTCTCATGTGATTCCTTGCGGGATTTTTGTGTTTCCTCTTTAAGGGATTCTACCTGTTTAGCACTGTTCTCCTGTATTTCTTTAAGTGAGTTATTAATGCCCTTCTTAAAATCGTCTACTACCATCATAAGATATGATTTTTAAATCTGTGTCTTGCTTTTTGCATGTGTTTGGGTGTCCAGGACTCATTGTGGTAGATGTACTGGGTTCTGATGATGCCCAGTGTTCTTGGTTTCTGTTAGTAAGATTCTTATGTTTGCCTTTCGCCATCTGGAAATCTCTGGTATTAATGTTTATGCTGTCTCTGGTTGGAGCTTTATCCTCCTGTGATTCTTTTAGCCTAGGTCAGCACTCCTGGGCGTCCAACTCTCACCTGAGTTCCAGTGGTCAGAACACTCTCTGTAGGTAAGCTCTTCTCTTTGAGGGCAGGTGTCTAGCAGTCTGGAGCTCTGATCCACCTCCTGAGTTCTGGTGTCAGAACACTCCCTGTAAGTTGACTCTCCTCTGGCAAGGAATGTGCCCAGGGGTCTGGGTCTTAGCTCCACGTCCTGGCTGAAGAAGAAGGCTCTGACCAAGAAGCTCTGTTGCTTCTATTGCCCATGTGCTCTCAGGTGATCAGGAAGTCCTGGGTTTGCTAGGGATCTTGTTTCATGGAGAGTCCTCTGGTGCCCTAGATGCCCTTGGCTGGGTTCACACAGAAGGTGGTGGGGCTGGCCCCATCTGAATGGGATCCCAGCCTCTGGTCAGGCGGGGTTCCTTTTTTCCTGTTCTTGCAGGTACAAGACCCTCAGCGATTCTTTGGAGCTGATGTTGCATTCCACTCACCCATGATCCCGAGGTGATCCCGAGGTCCTGCAGCATGAAGAGCACTCTGGAGCCCTTCGCAGCCTCTGCTAGGCTCAGAAGGAAGATGGCGAGCAGTACTCAGCTATTAAAACAATGATTTATGAAATTCACAGACAAATCGATAGAACTTGAAAACTTGAAAATATCATTCTGAGTGAGGTAATCCACAAAAGTAAATATTAGCAAAACAAACAAACAAACAAACAAACAAACAAACACCTCTGATACAACTCACAGACCATATAAAACCCAAGAAGGAAGACCAAAGCAAAGTGTGAATGCTACAGTCCTACTTAGAAGGGGGAAGAAAATAATCTCAGGAGATAGAGGGAGAGAGGGCTGTGGGAGGGAGACAGAAGGGGGAGGGAAGAAGGAATGCTGGATCAGATACCTGAGAAGATGGAGGAGAAGTACAGAAGATCAGGACTTTGAAGGAGGTGTGTAGCAGTGGGGGGGGGGAGAATGGGGGGTTGTCACTAGAAAGTCCTAGATGCCAGGGATCCAAGAGGCTCCCAGGACCCAATGGGGTTGACATTAGCTGAAATACCCAACAAAGTGGAGAGAGAACTTGTAGAAACCATATTCAGTGGATAAGCCCAGCCCCTGGTTGAAGGATGGGGCCACCCACCCACCTCAAAAATAATACTCCAGAGTCCTCCTGTTAAAAGGAAATGCAGCCCTTCCCCTTCCGGTCGGGCCCCGTGCACCCGCACCAGCCCAGGGCTCCAGCACAGGCTCTGCGCACTCTCCCCTGGACTCCCCAGGCTGTTGGGACCACAGGCTGTCTTGGGACCACAGGTGAGCAGCTGAAGGCAGCATCTGTTCCTGCCCAATCCCGTGCAACCTGAGTCACCAGCCAGGACAGAGATAAAAGCCCAGTCCATTTCAGACTCTCCCTTCTGGCCTGCACCAACACCAGGTCTCCTTGGTTAGAGATGGCAGGAGGTAAGCGCAAGAACAGAAACAACAGAATCCAAGGGTACTTGGCATCAATGAGAAAGGGGATAACCTTTGAAATGTAAATAAGTATAATAACCAATAAAAATACCATAAAATATATCTTGTTTGTAATAATTAACTGAGACTTAGGTCAATGCATCTTCCTGTTCATAGAGAGCATCTTTGTGTTCTCATATATACTTAGGGCACATATTAATAGTTTTAGAGAACTATTAAATTTAAAATATGCTAATCTCTAGATTATACCATCATAGCTACATTAATTGTATCTTCTAATTGGCTACCAGTGGATTCTTTTTGTAATTAATTTGGAAACATACTCTCATAAAATGCTTCCCTATGGTTCCATAGTGTGTAAAGGCAAGTATAAATTTCTTGCATTATCATCCATGGAACTAGTCACCCTCAAAATTGTTAGTTTCCTTGAATATTTCTGTCATTTAACTGTCCAAGGTATTCTAATCTATTTGTCAAACATTTCCATTTTCCTTTTTTGGGGGGTGAAATTTAAGAATGTCTTCTTTCCAAGGACTTCTCTGGAAGAACATCCTTATTATCTTCTAGTTGCTTGCAGTGCTGGATACATTTCTTTCTCACCTATCATATTTGGGGATATATTAGTACAGTGTTTCGCAAACTGCCTGTGCTAAATCAATACAACTAGAGAAAGGGGGAAAAGCACATCTAATGAACTCATTAATTAATTAGATCTTTCATTTCTCTGAGTATCATTTTTTTAAAAACAGGTAATAGCGTCATATTTCAAAATGTACTTTGAGCTCGGTTCCATTTGTGTTCCTAATCCTAAATGCTTGTGTGTATTCTTGTGTGTGTGTGTGTGTGTGTGTGTGTGTGTGTGTGTGTGTGTGTGTATTTGTTATAATGTCTCATTCCCTACTTTTGTAGTTAGGAAATAGGATTATCAAGTACAGAGATTTTGGTAAAAAGGAATTCTTTCCTTCATAGCTTCTACATCACCCTATGAAAGATCAGGCATGGTTCACACAGCACAATGTGTTCAACCTCTTCAAAGGGACTTATTAATAAACTTTCTCATTTTTTATCATTCTTTTTTATTTTTATTTAGTTTTTATTAGATATTTTCTTCATTTACATTTCAAATGCTATCCTGAAAGTCCCCTATACCCTCCTCCCTTCCTGCTCCCAAACCCACCCACTCCTGCTTCCTGGCCCTGGAATTCCCCTGTATTGGGGCATATAATCTTTGCAATACCAAGGGCCTCTCCTCCCATTGATGGCTGACTAGGCCATTCTCTGCTACATATGCAACTAGAGACACAAGCTCTCGAGGAGGGGGGTACTGGTTAGTTCATGTTGTTGTTCCTCCTATAGGGTTGCAGACCCCTTTAGCTCCTTGAGTACTTTCTCTAGCTTCTTCATTGGGGGTCCTGTGTTCCATCCAATAGATGCCTGTGAACATCCACTTCTGTATTTGCCAGGCACTGGCCCAGCCTCACAAGAGAGAGATATGTCAGGGACCTGTCAGCAAAATTTTGCTGGCATATGCAATAGTGTCTGGGTTTGGTGGTTGTTTATGGGAAGGATCCCCGGGTGGAACTTTCTCAATTGTAAATCACAGTGACTTCATGATACCCACTTCCATGTTTAAGACACAATGCAAAGATGTTCTGGTGGAAGATAAATAAATACACAAATAGACAGACAGAACAATTGCATTTAAGCTGTCCTAAGGAATATTGGATGCTAACCTCATAAGGACAGACAGTAACTTCATTATCCTTTCCATAAGTAGTTACATAATGCTGAGTGTCACATGACTAGCTGGCATAAAGGGCGGATTAAAACCCAAGCAATGGTTAATTCAGATCAAATAACTCTATGCATTATATGATGCATTATTTTTATTGCTTGAATTAAATAATTAACTAATTAATTAGAAACAGATTTGCTGTATGTTTATCAGACTAGCCTCAAATACCTGACATTAAGGATAATTCCTAATACTCCTGGAATTCCAGCATGCATTCTGGGATGACAGGAACATACAACCACAACTCAGTTTGAATGATCTTGGTTCTATTTAATCACATATTTCAGCCAAGCTTCCAGTATGTCCTTGCACTTTGAAGTAATATAAATGCACATGGCATGGTTCCGTTTTAAAATCTAAATTACTCATCTTGGGGAAGCCACGTTGGCATTTTATTTTAGAAAGGCAAAACTCATTAGATGCAACAAGAGTTTTTATGAAATTACTGCTTATAGAAGAAAAAGAGATAGCTAAGCATTTTAAAGCATGAAGCTTCATCATAATATGATTGGGTTATTAAAAATAATAACAATAGCTATTTTAAATTGGATGCTTTCTTGATTTCCATTTCTGATAATTGGTTGGGCATATAGCAAAGCTACTGATTATATTAAAATTTTGATGAGGTTAAAGAACATTATAAACAAAGCACTAAAACACAATTTCCATTTGAGAATTATCCAGAGCAGCTTTGGATGAAATTTTTTTTGTCAAGTAATTTTAATAAAACATGTTAGAAAAGACCGAGTTTTGAGCATAGATGTTATGAATGAGGAAACATAAAAGTATTATTTACATTTGGATATTTATTTGACAATCTCTAGCACTAAACATTATTTTTAAAAGTGACATGACATATGTTAACACAACAAATACATGTAGAAAATAAAACTGTAGCTATAACATTGGTTTGACTTATTTCTTTGCTAATGAGGCAAAATTTGTTTTTTTTTTCCCTCAGAGTTTTTTTTTCATTTATGAGAGCTTTATTATTAGAGAGTTTCTTCATTTACATTTCAAGTGTTACCCAAAAGTCCCCTATACCCTCCCCCCCTGCTCCCCTACCCTCCCTCTCCTGCTACTTGGCCCTGACATACCCCTGTACTGGGGCCTATAAACATTGCTAGACCAAGGGCCTTTCTTCCCTAATAATGGCCAACTAGGCCATCTTCTAATACATATGCAGCTAGAGACATGAGCTTTGGGGGTTCTGATTAGTTCATATTCTTGTTCCATCTATAGGGTTGCAGACCCCTACAGCTCTTGGGTACTCTCTCTAGCTCCTACATTGGGGGGACCCTGTGTTCTGCCCTATAGATGATTGTGAGCATCCACTTCTGTGTTTGTCAGGGACTGTCAAAGCCTCCTAGGAGACAGCTATATCAGGGTCCTTTCATCAATGTCCTGCTGGTGTATGCAGTAGTGTCTGTGTTTGGTGGCTGATTATGTGATGGACCACCCGGGTGGGGCACTCTCTGGAAAGTTTGGAGCTAAAATGAAAGGATGGACCATCTCAGAGTTTTTAATGGCCAAATATTCTCCATGTAGTCAGTTGCCATCAGTCAATTCTTGACCCAGGAGCCTGTTGTGGGACTATTTATACATAGGTAAGTTGAGAAAAAACACCTGAAGGGAAGACAACAGGGCAGGGTTTAGTAAAGGAGTATCCCATCGCTGCCTCCATTTTCTGTAATCTATATACTCTACCCTGTACAGAGAGAAATGCAACAGGGAAGCAGTAGGGAGATGCACATGTCTGTAGAACAAGGTCAAGCAAGGAGGCAATCTGAACAAAAGGATAAGGCAGCAAATGTGCAGCACACTTCACTGCCGCTAGAAGGTAAATGTTGGAACCACACTGCTTCCAAATTATGGGTGATCAGCACCTCCTTAGTGTTTCACCTTTCACAAAGCAGTTTTATATCACTATAATTGTCCTGACTAATCTATGAGACCATGTCCCTCACAAGCAAAGGTGTTCAGAAAAGATTTCATCATGCAAGGAACTGGAAGAATAGAATTTGTATCCAAGACAACATCTCCTCTGTTTCTGTCTCTGGCGTCTTTACTGTTGACTTTCCTTCTCTCTGTATTTCCTTCCTTTTCCAACTTCTCCCCTCCTTTATTCACAGGCATTTTCTTTATCAATTAACTGCCATGATATAATTACACACAGACTACTCCACATGGCACTTTAGATTATTCATAATTATTTCCTAATTTTGACAAAAATCACATTGCATTAGAAATATTTGTCTTAAAAATATAAATATAGTATGGGCTTTTCTGAAAAAAAAAAAACTGAGCAATCTAAAAACAATTCTAATAACTTCAAACAACCATGTAATAATGAGCTTCTTGGACCAGGTGATTTATGGAACCTTAGGAGATTTTTTTGCTAAGACATTCTACTTAGTAGACATGTGCACAGTGAAGATAATTTCCTAGACTCAAACCACTAAATGTTATAGTAAAAATATAATAATCACACTTCAATCTGGTTGCCTGAGTCTCAGTTCAATATTTTGTGCACCATGTGGTTAGAGCTAACCTCTTGCGAAGCTCCAAATCTGCCATCAGGAAATGAAGGGACTAGATGTGGATGTCTGTTGCACAACTTATGTGTGCTACTTATTTCACATGGCAGACATCCTCCTTTCCTGTGGTAAAATTCACAGCCTAAGGTCTTACACTTGAGAAACCAGGTTTCACTGTCAGTGTTGAATTCTCCCCAGCATTTTAAAAAAATCTAACTTGGCGTAGCCCCCAAGATTTTCAGATCAAAAGCATGTATTGTGAGCTAAGGAGATATCACGATTGGTAAAGTGTTTGGCTTGTAAGCATGGTTAATTCTCAGAAGGCTTGTAAATCTTCTGGGCACAGAAACACAGTAGTAATTCTATTGTTGGGGTAGCAAAGACTGGGGAAGCCTTGATCTCTACTGACAAGCCAGCCTGGTCCAACTGAAAAGCTCCTGGCCAATTCAGAGATCCTGTCCAAAAAAAGTTGTTATGTGGCCATATAGCCACATAACATAACTTCACATAGTTAAACACACACACACACACACACACACACACACACACACACACACACAGACACACACACACACACACAAACTGTAATATATACAGTTACATAAAGCACAGATTCAACTCACTATCAGACAAAGTAAGTCTGAAATTAATTGTCTTGTGCTACCTTAGCTAAGACAGCCAACTAATGGATGAATCCCACTCCCTTTTGCCAGCACAGAGTGAAGGAAGAACATATCACAGCAAAGGCATGGAACATCAATGGAACAGAGATGGTTCACTTTAGGGTTGAGTGTTGTACTCACACATGATAATACAGGTCTGTTGAGGGATGGTCTGATTGACTCAAAGATCTGATTTATGGAAAAGAACCTTAGATCAATGTATAAAACCAGGAATATGCTTAAAGGAATTCATAATTTCTTGGGTCAGGGCCTTGGGGGAGCTGTGGCTTCAGATGCTGAAAACCTAACTTTTTTCATCATAGGGCTAAATTTATAATTCCTAGGCCACTGTGTCCTCATTGAGTGATGTTCTGGAGATAGACATCCTGTATTCCCTTTGCGAAACATTTTTTTTATTAGATTTTCATTGATTTTTCTCCACTGAATGATAGTTACTGATAATTTTGGTTCAATCCCTCTCTCACCCAGAAATATAGTACATTTTCCTGATCTCCTGTTCCTCTCTCTCAGGACACTGTCACTGAAGAATAACCTGCTGGTTCGGATCACAGTGATACAATCTGATAAATGGAAGCTATATCTTTAAGTTCCTATTTCTAGACAAGTATCTCGAGACATGTATGTTTTAAGTGCTTCTTATTTCAGTCTAGTGTAAGAAAGTTACACTTGCTATTGCCTCCTTAACATTTGCCCTACTTGACTACATAATCTGAAAGGGTAAATATGCTAACAACTGGATATTTATCCAGAATGCCATCATTTTTAAAATGTCCCCTAAGATGACCCATTAGGGAATGAAGCTTCAAGTGCTTTTTATTATTTTTATTTGCTAGTTTCAAATAATATCAGCCCCTTGACTCTATGCTTTGAGTCATATGATAACTCCACTAAAGTATAGCAAAACTAGTATTGTCTCTTTCTTTATATGAATTAAGTGGTAGCTGAGGTTAAAAAGTTGATGATTTTTGCCCAATTCCCCCTAGATGCTGTACTTTTCAAAAAGCTTGCTTGACATAGCCATAGCTGTGGAGGACCTCCCATCATCATATATTCCTATCTCCTTATGTTTTTTCCTGGTATTTTTCTCTCAGGACAGTACCACCAGGATAATGTACAATAATGATAGAGTAAATGTGTAGCTAGGTTGGGTCTGGTTACCTTGGGCCAGTTCTTCTCAACCTCCCTAATGTTGCTGTTCTTTTCATTACAGTTTCATAAGTGTCATTTTGCTCCTGTTATGTATGTCAATGTAAATATCTGATATTTAGAATATCTGATACGTGACCATTGTGAAAGTGTTGCTCAACATGCTCCCACAGGGTTTTGATCCACATGTTGGGAACTGCTGGTTTAGACATTTACATCTTGAAGTTACTATATATTCTAGTTTGTTTCCTGTTGCTGTGATAAAACTGATGAGCAGTGCATCCGTATGAGGCACTGTCTACCAAGATAGAGACATCCAATGTCTACATCTTCTTTCCACCCCATGTAGATGTAAATGCATGTGCATTTACACACAAATGTACATAAAATACACAAAAATATAGATGTGTCACACACATAACAATAAAAACAACACAGAAAATTCTGATGATGAAGTTGGAAAAAACTTATTTAGAGAGAGATTTCCACATTTGAGGAATCTATATTGAGATCTAGCAGTTTCTGAACTGACAGTATAAATGTGAGACACAGCCTGGGATATTACAGGTATAGAACAGTATAACCTATTGCTGGGGAACTAATAGTTATGCAAGAATATATCAGTTTTTTAATAGTAGAAGACAGCTAAAGTAAACCAGACAAATTTCCAATCCTCCTTGGTTATAAAAATCTGTATTTTGCAATCATGTTGATAAAATAACAGTTTACCCTTTGCAAGTAACTGTGATATTTCATAGATGATTGTAGCACAATGGCATAGAAACAATCTTGAGAATACTTGAAGTTTCTGCAAAGCATTAGCTACTTATTAATATGGAGTGAGTGTTGAACTTTTATTTTTATTTCTCTAAAAACTCATTTTCCTGAGTATTTACACAGATCCATGGGTTTCTTTTCCTTATAATCACATTGATATAGTGCACTATCTACTCTTGGTACAGACCCATGCCTCATAATATTTCTGGGCTTTTTAAAAAGCAGTTTTCATTTATTTAATTATGACTTTCAAAGATGACAATTTTTCCAACTTTTATTAGATATTTTCTTCATTTACATTTCAAGTGTTATCCAGAAAGTTTCCTATACCCTCCCCCCTCCCGGCCCTGCTCCCCTACCCACCCGCTCCCACATCTTGGACCTGGCATTCCCCTGTACTGGGGCATATAAAGTCTGCACGACCAAGGGGCCTGTCTTCCCAATGATGGCCAACTAGGCCATCCTCTTCTATATATGCAGCTAGAGACATGAGCTCAGGGGGTACTAGTTAGTTCATGTTATTCTTCCACCTATAGGGTTGAAGACCCCTTCAGCTCCTTGGGTACATTCTCTAGCTCCTTCCTTGGGAACCTTGTGTTCCATCTAATAGCTGACTGTGAGCATCCACCTCCATGTTTGCCAGGCACTGGTATAGTCTCCCACGAGACAGCTATATCCGGGCCCTTTCAGCACTATCTTTCTGGCATATGCTATAGTGTCTATGTTTGGTGGCTGATTGTGGGATGGATCCCTGGCAGCCGCAGTCATTGGGTCCATCCTTTGGATTCAGCTTCACACATGATCTCTGTAACTCTTTCAATGTGCAAAGATGACAATTTTAAAAGTTTTGGGATTTTTGTTTATCATTCATATTTTATGCCTTTTATGTACATTTGTCTTATCTAAAATAACAAAATTTTCTCTGTTACTTTAATTTAGGTATTTATAATATTTGGAGTAATGTAACCTACTACTAATACGTGCTTATTCTTAGCGTGAAGTTTCAGTCCATGTGAATATCAATGTGATTCTTTCGTTGTGTATCGTGAAGCATCTACTTATCTATTTGTAAATGTAGTAGCTTACATATATTAATTTTCAAATTCTGAAGCAATATAACATTTGTAGAAGAAACATATGTTAATACTGATAATTGTTATGAATATATCATTGACTCTGTCGAAATAGTAATCTTATCCACATTTGTTCACAGATATAATGATATCTTTGTATCTTTTCTCTAATACCTATCTTTAATTTTGGAATCAGGTTAATATTTTAATCAGTAGAGTTTCATAGGACCTCACCAAAAGGGTTTCTAATTTTTAGCACTTCTTCATTTTTCTCCTTCCACTCTGGGAGTTCAGACAATCAAAATCAGGTGACGAGGCTTATTAGCATGTATTACTTCGTCTTCACCCGAGCAACAATATCACTGGCTACAGAAGCTAAAAAGAATGTGAGAATAAGGATATAGCTGAGCAGATAAATTGGGAAGCATCACTTCATTATCAACAATAGCAGTGATTATATTCAATTTATACCCTATATATTTGTGTAAAATGAATTCCAAAGCCAACGGAGCATGTCTTTTGTGTCAAAGAATCTGTGAAATGATTTTTGTTATTTATAGCTTTGCCTTCATACAACTTCCATTTCACCAAACTACAAAGCTCATTCCACAAACGTGAACATGGCCTCATTATTTAGAAATATGTTTAGGATTGGTGTGTGAATCCTCTCAGTCATGATATTTATATTAATCCCTGTCATTTATTTTTCATTAGGTAGAGATTTGTCAACTGTATTGAATCTTATTCACATAAAATCAGGCATATTCAGGGTGGTACTGCTGTAGTAGACATAAATCTTTTTCAAAGTCACCTTGTGGTTCTATTAATTTTTCTTTCTCTAAAATTAATTTTGCTGATATTTGTACATATTTATTTATGCATGGTTTGAATTAGTTTTGAGGCTGGAAAATATGTACCACAGATCAAATTCAGCCTACCATTCATGTAGATATTCCATCAAAGCTAAAAATGATTTTTTTCTATATTAAAAATTTTGAGAAAAACTGAGAACAATATTTGAAGGCTTCCAGCATTCAGAATTTTAATGGTTAAGTATATAGAACCATTATTTATCTTGATGTGATAACGATACACCTTTACATGTGGAAAATTTCAACACCTGTCTCTTGTGGATAATTGTAAATATGGATCAATTATAATATTATAGCTTTAATTAAAATATTTTTGTTGTTGTTGGTTTTTATTTTGTTGTTTTTTTGATACAGGGTTTCTCTGTATAGCTCTGGCTGTCCTGGAACTCACTCTGTAGACCAGGCTAGCCTCGAACTCAGAAATCCACTTGCTTCAGCCTCCCAAGTGCTAGGATTAAAGGCGTGCACCACCACTGCCCAGCCTTTAATTAAAATGTTAAAGAGAATATTTCTTATCATGAAAATTATGTGAGGCAGCTATAGATGTCTTGTGTGTGGTTATGCCAGTGCCTGGCAAATACAGAAGTAGATGCTCACAGTCTTCTATTGGATGGAACACAGGGCCCCCAATGGAGGAGCTAGAGAAAGTACCCAAGGAACTGAAGGGGTCTACAACCCTATAGGTGGAACAACAATATGAACTAACTAGTACCCCCAGAGCTCGTGTCTCTAGCTGAATATGTAGCAGAAGATGGTCTACTTGTCCATCATTGGGAAGAAAGGCCCCTTGGTCTTGCAAACTTTATATGCCCCAGTACAGGAGAATGCCAGGGCCAAGAAGTGGAAGTGGGTGGGTAGGGGAGCAGGGTGGATGGTGGGGGAGGGTATAGGGGACTTTTGGGATAGCATTTGAAATGTAAATGAAGAAAATATCTAATAAAAAATAATGAACATTAAAAAAGAAAATGTATGAAAGTTAATCCCCTGTAATTAGGAAGTCTCACTGGCAATGTAGTCATGTTTGTATATTTACTTTTGAAGGTTATTTTTACACTACAAAGTTTATAGCATAAGGTAATTTTTTTTCATTTAATACAACACAAATTCTGAGTTACTACCTCTCCTTTGATACTTGCAGTTTTTCTAATATGAGTGACTTACTTCCTGAGTTTTGAGGGGTTTTGTGAGAGCTTGCTTTTTATTATGTTCTGATTCATTCATTGGGTTTACAGAGAATACTTGGCTCATTTTCATTACACTTACTAACAGCTGTATACCACTCTAAAATATAACTTTGCTTGGTGAGTGTTACATACTAATTTATGGAGAATGTCTTGTGCCTAGAATCATAATTGTTATGGTTTACTGACTTGCAGATTTTTTTATATTAAAAATATATACAGAGAGAAATTTGCATTCATGCACCTTTAAGGGATTTTTTTCCAATCTAATGATATTTTTTGAGTTTTTTTTTCTTTACTAATGACTTTTTCTTAAACGGTTTAAATATGGTAGGTATTGTTTTTTGGCTTCTCTGGGTCTACATGGCTTGTTTCTCATTTATATTGTATTTGTACACTAATTGCTTCTAATTCTTTTAAAAAGTTATGTTATTGATATTTATTGATACATGTTTTCCCCAGAGTCTGTACTTTCTTTTCTGTGTTGAAAACTTCCAATAGATTATAATATTCAAACAATCTCTCAGGCAACCATTTTTTTCATACACCATATTTCAAATTATTACCTTCTCTCGGTATGTTCTGTAGTTCACTAATTACTTTCTTGATCTTATAATGAAATGAGTAGAGTGGGTTATTTCAAGAGTAACTTGTATATAGCCATCTGTCCATACACAAAATAAGTTTGAAGAAATTTTGCAACTCTTTCACAAATGTATGAACATACCATATATAAATACAAAATTTGATATTTCAAAAACTTCAAAATTTTATATACAATTAAAATTATTTGTCTATAAAGGTTAATTTTTTGTCTCACTGCTTTGGCTGCTGTCTGGTGATAATATTTCAAAGATGCTGGATTTGTTGCATCCCAAGAGCATTTCCAATTCCCTGTGATATGTTATATTGCTTTACAGAGTATTGCTATGTGTCCTAGCCATCCTTTAAAGTAATTAACTAATTTACATCCCAAATACTGCTCCCCATCCAGGCCCCTCCCTAACAGATTCCCTCCCATGACTTTGTCCTCTGAGAGGCTAGGACTCTCTCAGAGGATAAAGGGTGGGACTGAACCCTCTGCTCCCCATCCCCCACCCCCACCTCCAGATATCCCCATCACCCTGGCACATCAAGTCTCTGTCAGATTAGGCATGTCCTCTCTCACTGAGGCCAGGCAGGTTAGCCATGAAGCCTGAGCTGCATATGTGCTGTATTTGGTTAGTGGCTCAGATTCTGAGAGCTCCCAGGGACCCAGATTTGTTGACTCTTTTGTTCTCTTTGTCAGGTTCCCATCTACTTCTGGGCCTTCAATCCTTTCCCCCAACTCTTCTCCTCCTGCTTCCAACTCTTTCTAATATTTGGCTGTGGGTATCTGCTTCTGTTTCAGTCTGCTGCTGGGTAAAGCCCTTCAGTGGACAGTTATGCTAGGCTCTTGTCTGCAAATATACCACACTATCATTAATAATGTCAGGGATTGGTGCTTGACCATGAGACCTTTAAAGTATTTTTTATATTATCTGTATGAGTGTTTTGCTTGCTGGTGTATTGGCACACAGGTGTGTGTCTGTTGTCTGCAGAAAAAATAGATCCATTGTAAATGGAGTTAGAGATGATTGGTGCTACCATGAGCATGCTGGGAATTGAACACTGCGAGAGCAAGTGCTTTAATCACCAACCACATCTTTAGCCTATTCTTACAATATTTTACAACTGATTTCCAAGATTCCTTTAGGGCTAGTCTTGCATAATTTTATTCTAGGTATGTTGTTCCTATTGTAACAGTTAAGAGCAATTGCTTCTCTTTCAGAGAACCTGAGCTTATTTTCCACATCCTACATCAGACAGGCCATAACTGCCTCAACTTCAGACCCAGGAGGTCTGAGAGTCTGACCCTCTTATGGCCTTCATAGACATTAATACATACATACATACACACACATACATAAACACACACTCACAAGTAGGCACAAAAACGAAATTATAAATATAATAAATATTTTAAAGGAGTCAATGAAAGCCTCATGTACAATCAAAGGCCATTTTCTACATGGTTTTCTTCTTTCACATTTTAAGCTTCTTAAATTATGCATTATTCATTTTATAAATTTTAACATATTTTCCTCCATTGTGAAAGAACCATGAACTTCTTTTTGGAAACCACTCCCCCTGCCTGCTCAGTTCTCACTGTTATGAGAAAATATGGAAATCATTATAGGAATTTTAAATTTATAAGATGTAGACTCTTACCATTGACTGGATGAGATACTCAGGAGAATTTGAAGCTGTGAAAATTGCTCTTTTACTGTTGTTTCCCATCTCTAATGGGTCTTTGTGAAAACACCAATTTTTAATACATTCTTTCATTTAAAGTTGCAGTTGCTGTAAGTCCTTCAGGGTACTGTTACCGTTCATTTTAAGGACCTTTATCAATACCTAAATCAGACCATCTGCTTGCCATTCCCAAGGCAGATTAGAAGGGGGAAATGTAACATTTGAATTAGCTGTATGTATCCACACATTCTAAATGATAATGCAAATTAAATTATAAGTGTTGGCAGTGTTTGTAGCCATTCAGGCTGGTTCATTAAATTACTTGTGGGCAATTTGAGAACTCTGAATATTGTAATACATAAATATGATTAGCTTAACTCAAATAACCTCATTAATGGAACAAAATCAGCATTAGGAGGACACATTCGAGGTAAGGACTCTTTTATATCCTAGATTTTCTAATAGTTTATGGGTTTAACATCCATGTTATCTTTCTATACATTCACTTTTAGGTTGCTGGAAGAAAAAGTAGCTTTGTTACTACTTTTTGTGAAAAGGAATTACAATGTTTGACATTTTTGAACATCGGACTCATGACCTTTGCCTTCTAGTGTACAAAAATCACACTGAATGAAACAAAAGGGCTTTGCATGAATCAATGAAAAAAGGACAGGCTAATTTTGTGGTTTTTGTTCAAACCAGATTGAATGAGCCTTAAGTTTTCTCAACATATTTTTCTTTAGTGTGAATGAAAATAAGTTATGCTTATAAGTTATGCTTATAAGATTCACAAGGCAGTCTAGAGGGGAAAAATGTAATATTTGAATTAGCTTATGTTTATAAGTTGTGCTTTTAAGATTAGCATAAAAACTAAATACATATATAAGAACATATATGCATGTGGGTATATTATATATACAAACACACATACATATATCATATATATCATATTTTTTTCAGGGAGATAACCTATCAAGAATAACAAAACAGTAAGTAGACCTCAAATGAACATTGTTTTACTTATTCATGTATTCTTTCCTGTCTCTATCTGGTATCCCTGAACCTGAATAGAACTGAATTTTAAATATGTTATCTGATATGAAGTAACAGCTCCTGTAAGTCCTTCAGAATACTACTAATTCTCACTCTAAGCCTTCCTTATGAGATGGATGACCAAATCGGTATCCTGGCTGGGTGGAAATATGGCTAATCCTATTTTATCCTGCCTCTAGTTGTTTCTGCAGAGGAGATCCTACAGAAAACTGAGAGTAGGACAGTACCTAAGACAAGCATGCCTTGAACATGCGTATACTACTAGAAGCTGACAGATCCACACACGACATTTATTGTGAGAACACTAAAATTCACAACCAAATGTAAAATTGAATGAACAATTTTAAAAGAAATTTCCATAAGTTGGGGATTCAGAAGACAGACTAGAGGAGGAAATTGTGTCTGATGTAATTAACAGTAAAGACCTTATGAAAAACAAACTTGGAATCCTGCTACTGTAAAACCTTCCATGTATGTGTGGGTAGAAATAGAGTGAGACAGAGAGAGACAGAGACAGACAGAAAGAGACAGAGGGAAAGAGACAGGCACTGAGAGAAACAGAGAGACACAAAAACAGAGAAAGAAAGAGAGAAAATAATGAATGAGAATATAAAGTTATCCTATAACAGGTATCAATCTCCTTACTAGACAACACAGGATAAGAGAAAACTCAGTACCTAGAATGGGATGTGTCTTTTTGAGTTGTTGGCCCTTCAAGTTCCATTGATCTTAAACAGTATAGGCTCTTCTCAGTGCTATTGGTTACCAACCTTGAACAATAAGATCTTATTGCTGAGTTTACCACATGTTTGCATCATAGAATATAGAGCTATTAAGCTTGTATATGCCAGGAAGCTTAATCTCTAATAGTTAGCTGCCTTAGTTCTTAAAGGTTCTGTGTACATCACCAGTAGATAGAAGTCATCATTCTTCCATCTGTGAAATTTGAGAGCTACAAAAATATCTATTCTGACAATATATGTCCATTGATGTAATAGGAGCACAAATGTGCTAGAAGGAATAAACCACACTTTTATTGGATGAAAGTTCCACTCAGGAAGATGAAACCCATACCTGATATGAAAACTGAGGCAAGAACTGGTAGCTAAACATGTCATGGACCTTTGGAGAAATGATATTACTATTATTTTACTAAATGAACATAGTAGTAAATTGATTCCTAAGTGGCATATAATTATGCCATAGATCAATACAGCTTGAACCCACATAGAAGGCACTTCAATTTAAAGTAGATGCCAATTAAGACAAAGACCCATAACTGGTTGAGGTACAATAAATAATAGAGAATGGTCTACTCAAAAATGATATATGCATATCATATTTCCCCATCCTAATTCTCAGGAATCAATGAAATGTGCATTTGTATGTGTAGGTGCCGATAATATACATAGAAAGTAGACTGTCTCAGGAAACAAGTTCAAAGCACAGCTGTGTCATTGCACCTATGAGGGAACACTGGTTAGGACAGCTTGAACAAATCTGCAAGTTCAAGCTAGATTGAATCAGATCCTGGAGATGATTGCAATAGAGCTATCTGCAATTAATGACTACTGAGAAAGGGAGAGTTATTTTTCTTTAAGAGTTTAGCTACTGGTAACTGGACCATGTTCCACTGCAAGACTATACATTCAAGAATATATCAGAATTAAAAATTGCCTTGCTGGGAGTAGAGCAGAGGACACAAAGTTGGGTGTATAGGGCAGGACCTGGGAAAAGATTGAAGAACATATGACCAAAACAGCTGTACATTTTTTCAAGCAATTAATAAAACAGGAAAAGTTAAATAAAAATAGAATTTCTAAGGAACTATCCTGTTTTCACATTGTGCATCCTCCCAATGAACACAATTAAGAATGACTTAAGGAATGTTCTTCATTAGTACAATAATATAGCAATAACAGAACAACAGGGACACATTCTAGGGGCATGCATATATGATTTCATTCTAAAATTTTTCTCATTTTTATTTATTAATTTTTTCTTGTTATAAGTTTTTCTTTTCTATCTACCTAGAACATGTGATGAATAATCTAAATGGATGTATTTCATCTTCCAGTGTATACACAACTAAGCCAAATTGTTTAGCTTCTCATAGTTACTTGGCAGATAAAATATTCATTTCTTGTATAGTATATCAGTCAACAATATTATTGCATCAACAATATATAGAACTTTTATATATACACATTCAGATTTTAATAAGATAAGCAAATATCTAACAAATATACTCTTTTAATTAAAAGTACTCTATTATACAATGTGTAATAATTATAGTAATCCCAATATCCTTATTCTTCCTTTTCATTTTTTTTCTTCCTATACTTTTATGCTTTCACTGGATTTTTATACTCACCTTGTCAAGCTCTGTACACATTTTAATCTACAAGTAACCAGAAATCATAAACATTTTGTTCAGCAAGGGGAATATATTTGAAAACTGGTAAATTTTAAAAACATTGCAATTATTATTTTTTTCTCTTTATTAGATATTTTCTTCATTTACATTTCAAATGTTATCCAGAAATTTCTCCATACCCTCCCCCATCCCCGCTCTGCTCCCCTACCCACCCCCTCCCACATAATGGCCCTGGCGTTCCCCTGTACTGGGGCATATAAAGTCTGCATGACCAAGGGGCCTGTCTTCCCAATGATGGCCAACTAGGCCATCTTCTTCCATATATACAGCTAGAGACATGAGCACAGGGGGAACTAGTTAGTTCATGTTATTCTTCCACCTATAGGGTTGAAAACCCCTTCCGCTCCTTGGGTACGTTCTCTAGCTCCTTCCTTGAGAGTCCTGTGTTCCAACTAATAGCTGACTGTGAGCATCCACTTCCATGTTTGCCAGGCACTGGTATAGCCTCCCATGAGACAGCTATATCAGGGCCCTTTCAGCATTATCTTGCTGGCATATGCAATAGTGTTTATTTTTGGTGGCTGACTATGGAAAGGATCCCTGGCAGCGACAGTCACTGGTTGGTCCATCCTTTTGATTCAGCTTCACACATGATCTCTGGAACTCCTTCAATGTGTGCTTTGTTCTTAATTCTAGGAAGGGGCGAAGAGACCACATTTTGAACTTCANTCTTCTTGAGTTTCATGTGTTTAGTAAATTGTATCTTGGGTAGTCTAGGCTTCTGGGCTAGTATCCACATATCAGTGAGTACATGTTATGTGAGTTCTTTTGTGATTGGGTTACCTCACTCAGGATGACACCCTCGAGATCCTTCCATTTGCCTAGAAATTTCATATACTCATTGTTTCTAATAGCTGAGTAGTACTCCATTGTGTAAATGTACCAAATTTTTTGTATCCATTCCTCTGTTGAGGGACATCTGGGTTCTTTCCAGCTTCTGGATATTATGAATAAGGCTGCTATGAACATAGTGGAACATGTGTCCTTATTACCTCTTCTGGATATATGCCCAGTTGAGATATTGCAGGATCTTCCGGTAGTACTATGTCCAATTTTCTGAGGAACTGCCAGACTGATTTCCAGAGTGGTTGAACAAGCTTGCAGTCCCACCAACAGTGGAGGAGTGTTCCCCTTTCTCCACATCCATGCCAGCATCTGCTGTCACCTGATTTTTTGATCTTAGCCATTCTTATTGGTGTGAGGTGGAATCTCAGGGTTGTTTTGATTTGCATTTCCCTGATGATTAAGGATGTTGAACATTTTTTTCAGGTGCTTCTCAGCCATTCGTTATTCCTCAGTTGAGAATTCTTTGTTTAACTCTGTGCCTCACTTTTTAATGGGGATATTTGATTTTCTGGTGTCCACCTTCTTGAGTTCTTTATATATATTGTATATCAGTCCCCTATCTGATTGAGGATTGGTAAAGATCCTTTCCCAATCTGTTAGTGGCCCTTTTGTCTTGTTGACAGTATCTTTTGCCTTACAGAAGCTTTGCAACTTTATGAGGTCCCATTTGTCAATTCTTGATCTTACAGCACAAGCCATTGCTGTTCTATACAGGAATTTTTCCCCAGTGCCCATATCTTCGAGGCTTTTCCCCACTTTCTCCTCTATAAGTTTCAGTGTCTCTGGTTTTATGTGGAGATCCTTAAACCACTTAGACTTGACCTTAGTACAAGAAGATAAGAATGGATCAATTCCTAGTCTTCTACATGATAGCTTCCAGTTGTACCAGCACCCTTTGTTGATCAGATGCCAAGGTAGGCAACAGGTAAATGAGATAAGAGAATCATCCTGCTCTGCAAAAGTTTAAGACTGATAAGGACAAGAAAATATAAACTAGTGATTGCTTTTGAAGAATTTTCAGTTGCTACTTCTCCAGTGTTTTCCTGTCATTTTGTGCATTCTGTGTCATGGCCACCTTCATACTCAGAGACAGCTAAGTAGATCTTCCTGCCCAGTTAGTCTCTATCAAATTATAATATGTGCTAAAGGCACATATATGATGCTTATTGTTGAAAAAAATAGTCATGTCACTTGCATTGCTACATCTAATAGCTGGATTTGGAAAGAGCCCAACTTCTTATAGGTCTGTAGATAGGATCAAAGAAGAGGAAACCCATGACAAAAGTAGTAAATTGAGGTGTTAGAAACAGTATGTGCCATGCACATGACACTGCAGAGAAAGAGAGAGAGGAAGAGAGAGAGAGGGGCAGAAATAGAGACAGAGAGCAAGAGCAAGAGAGAGAAAGAAAGAGACAGAGACAGACAGAAACAGAGAGAGACAGAGAGCAAGAGGGAGAGAGATGAATAAAGTGAGAACAAGCGAGAGAGAGAGAGAGAGAGAGAGAGAGAGAGAGAGAGAGGTTTTCAGGACTGATGATTGACATAGTTATTATTCCGTTAATTATAAAAAAATACATGAATATGATGAGTGATACCTTCTCTTCCTGAGCCTTATACATGTAGAATGAGAATAGTAATAGAACCTTTTCAGATATCAGTGATCGCTACATGATCTAATTCATGAAAAGTTATAACACAGCAAACTGGTCTGACTGAACATGTGGGGAATGAAGACTAAGGTTGTTGCTATTATTGAACAATGGCCACATTTCTGAAGAAGACATATAACTGATTTGAATTCTAAGGATACAGAAATAAGATCTAAGTAGACATATCTATGAAATACATTCATAGACACTGAATTGCCTTACAGAAGCTTTGCAACTTTATGAGGTCCCATTTGTCAATTCTTGATCTTACAGCACAAGCCATTGCTGTTCTATTCAGGAATTTTTCCCTGTATTTAAAGGCCACTCCAATTTTAAATACACATTATTTTATACATATCCCACAGATTGATGCAATAGAATCAAGAAAGTTAAAAAAAAAAGACTTTTGGAAAAAAATTATTGTGTAGTAAGCAAAAAGTAGAAATAAAAATCAAACATAAAACCTGCAGTCACACATAGTTTGCATATACAACTCTAAATAGGAGTGCTGTTTCTTTGCCTGTAGTTTACTAACAACAAGCTATGAGTTGTGTGGACTTGAAATCAGGGCACATGCAAAGCCAGAAGTTGAGCTTTTCTCTGCCCACAATCTATAGTGCCTCGATTTGTTCTGATTGTAAACCCTGCCCTCTGTTTAACTGAGAAAGGAGTGAAAGAAGTACAACACTTTTCATTTAAAGAGCTGTATTCATGAATTTAACGGGGGAAAGAGTCTTGTCTTTTGACTAGTAGAGAGAATTTTAATCCAGAAATCAGTTGTAGACTGCTGTCAGCATCCTAAATAGCCCCATGAGAATACAGTCACTTCTTTCAATATGTGTTTAGGGATTCAAAAAATATCGACAACTTCTATGAAAGAAAAACATGTTCTGAATTATTAATGGCCTGATGCTCTTGTGAGGGAAAGCTTTTCTGTCAGTACATAGTCACCGCAAATTTGAAGAATTAAAAATATCATATGAGAGAATTAGAATTTGAGATTTGCATATGTGATAATTCTAAATACTTCCCTTCTTTATCTTAAAATTTCAAAATAATACTCTGTAGCCATGAAAAATATTTTGATGTTAATCAATCGGTAACAATCCCACTCCATTCGTGCTTCAAAAATATAACATGCTATTCCAGGAAACCATTTACTTTAGAAAAAATAACTACTTAGAGCATATTATTTGTATACTAATAACCTCTTACCCTGCATATGAGTTATGCAAGTTCTTTATTACTTTCCTTTTGGGGCCTTTATTTGCAGCTAATTTTCTCTTTGGTATATTCTATCACTATTTTTATTACCTGGAAATCACTCAGAGAATGCCTAGAGGAATAATCAGTTTCATGATGAATTAGTCCTCTCTCCAACAAGGGAGCATAATTACTTGTTAACATGTCCAAATTTGTAACTTGATTTCTAAACACAAATATTATTTCACAAAAAAAATCTATCTGTATTACATCTGTGTAATTAGAGAAGCATAAATATA
Source organism: Mus minutoides (assembly GCA_902729485.2). Taxonomy (NCBI): domain Eukaryota; kingdom Metazoa; phylum Chordata; class Mammalia; order Rodentia; family Muridae; genus Mus; species Mus minutoides. The sequence continues at coordinate 2,290,412 of LR749523.1, forward strand.
GTTGGTGGTTTCTTGGTTCATTGCATTTTGAAGTAAAAGCAGATCACTATTTTATTGTCAACTATTTTCAGCATTAATGAAAAATTTAAAAACAATAATTACATAGACCCATTCGAGGACACTGTTACTCAGCAAGCATACTCTTCCCTCAGGGTCCTTTCTGCAGAAAGAGTTTATTTGATAGATGTTAAATGTGTTAATGTCAATATTAGCCTTTAAAGTGTTTCAATTTTTGATACCAAAGAAATGAAGTTTGCTGTCTTAGGGTTTTACTGCTGTGAACAAACAGCATGACCAAGGCAAGTCTTATAAAAAAAAAAAAAAAACAACAACATTTAATTGGTGCTGGCTTACAGGTTCAGAGGTTCAGTCCATTATCATCAAGGCAGGAGCATGGCAGTATTCAGGCAGGCATGGTGTAGGCAGTAACCAGGCAGGCATGGTGCAGGTAGTAACCAGGCAGGCATGGTGCAGGCAGAGCTGAGATTTCTATGTCTTCATCCAAAGGCTGCTAGTTGAAGACTGACTTCCAGGCACCTAGGGTGAGAATATTAAGCCCACACCCACAGGGACACACCTACTCCAACCAGGTCACACCTCCAAATGGTGCCACTCCTGGTCCAATAATATACAAACCATCACATTTGCTTATCTTTGAATCTTACATTGCGTTATGTATATGAAATGCTAGAGGAGATGGAGCTTATTACTGCTCATTACTTTCAATACTTTTTTGGTCCTACAACAATAAAAATTACAAGCATAACTTGTTATAAAAATGCATTGTCCCATCAATTGCTCTTATATCTCCATCTAACCAAAATTATGTTTGGATGAGTCAGAAAACTTTAAATAATAATAGAAAGCTAAGTCAGAGGAGGTTTTAGTTTATTTGTTTTTATATAGAAGGTGGACTACAGTGTCGTAAAGAGTTCAGTAACCTCCCCTTTCCTTGGTGTACTAAAGATACATTCTTTCCTAATATCATGGATCAAACAGGAAATGTCTCCTAGGTACTCACATAGTTGAAGAGTTGTCCACAGCTGATGGCACTGTTTTTGAAGGTTGTATAGTTTTATAATCCAGCCATACTTCTTCTATGCATCATGAGTGAGGATATGCAGAAAAGAATCTGGGCATGTTGTAATGAGTAGAGCTGGAGTAATCGGGTCACCTAAGCTTTTGGAGCCCAGTCAACTACATAATGATCTACAGATGCTGAACAAGGAGCTAAAATTTTGGTGGACTTTAGCTTTGCTTTGGTCTTACTGTTCCATGTGATTCCCTGATTCTTCTTTTTATGACAGGAATGTTCACTCTGTGCCTGTCTATGTTAGAGGTAAATGAGTTGTTATTGATTATAAATACATATATAGATCTTATAGCAGTTATATAGAAACATTGAACTTTTAAAATGCTAGTCACTATGATGAATTGTGGTGTTGAAATGAATGCTTTAATCTCATATGATGATCATAAACAAGGAGTGTTGGATACAAAGAGTGATGGTTATAGTTTAAATGTGACACATGCTTGGATGTCAGATTGACAATGATTGGTGTTGCCATAGTTAATAATGTCAATTTGACAGAATCTTTTTTATTGGATATTTTATTCATTTACATTTCAAATGTTATCCCATTGACAGCATCTTAAATGACCTGTTAAGAGGACCCATTGGCATGCCTCAGAGGATTATTTTGATTGCATCTATAGATGTAGGAAAATGCTTTCTAGTAGTGAGAAGGACAATTCCCTGGACAAGGGATTGTGGATCAGATAAAATAGATAACACAAGGTAAAATTTAGGTGGTTCCAGAAGGTGCATATATTTGAATGCTTAGTCAGCAAGGAGTGAAACTGTTTGACAGGATTAGGGGGTGCTGCCCTGCTGCAGGGAATGTGTCATGGGGGCAGGGAAGGGTCCTCTCTCCCTTAGCCTATAGATAACAATATAGTTTTCAGCTACTCCTTCATCACCATGTGCTCTGCCATGTTGCCCCCAATAAAATGGATTTTAAAATAAGTATTGTTTTGGTCATAATGCCTCTTCACAGCAGTATCATGGTGACTGAGATAGAGGCATCCATTCCTCTGTTTACTGATGACAGGTGCAATGTGACTAGCAGTTGCAGTCTCCAGCAGTCCTGACTTCCCTGCCACAATGAACTTGCCTCTAAGACTGTAAGACACTTCAGTAGCTTTTGTCAGATTTTTTATCACAACAACAGAAAAAGAACCTAGGATAATCATCCATGGTTTAAGACTGCTTCCAATAGCCAAGACATGGAAGCATAATAAATATTCCTCAACTGATGAGTGAATAAGGAAATATGGTACATATCTCAATATATAAGGACTCCTGAGACATAAAATAGGACAGATTCCTATCATTTACAGCAAAATTAGAGACCAATATGTTGCATTGAATAAGTCAAGAATAGCAAGACGTAACATTTGATCTTGGTCATCTGCGACTGTTTAAATAATTGATCTCACAGAACCAGTGGTGAATGTGGTTCATCAGAAGCTGAGGAGCATGGAGAGCAAGAGGAGATCAGATAGGTTTCATCAATAAAATAAAGCCATACTTAGGCTCAGGACCAATGTATTCAAGTAGAACAAATTTTTAATATATTTACCACAAAGTACTGATAAATAATCAAGTTGACAGATATACTTGCCCTCATTAGAACATTACCGATTATAGATTTATTAAACATCATATGGTTCTGTGATGTATTTACTTATGTGCAATACTTTTAAAAGGTATTTTATAATTAAAATACATTATTTATAAAACTCTGATTTAGAAGTGTCATACATTTATTTAATTCTCATTTCTTTTCCCTCTGTGCCTTTTTTTTAACTATACTACATTAAAAGGAAATATCTATCTTAATAATTCCATTTTCCTTTGAAAGCTATCAGTGTGCTCTTTCTCTAGCTCTCTATCTCTGTCTCTCCCTGTCTTTCTGTCTGTCCCTTTCTCTGTCTCTGTCTCTCTTTCTCTCTCTGTCTCTCTGTCTTTGTCTCTGTTTATATGCTCACTTGAGCTACAACCTACACTAGTAAAAATACTGTGCTTGTTAGTTCTGAACGTGTGTCTGCCTTTAACACATATTTCTATAAAATAACTGACAGACATGATTAGCCAATGTGATAGATAGGGTAAGATGTTTTATTTACAATTCCCTACTGTTAAACTAATAATTTCATGTCTTTCATGTAAGATCAATTGAGTGCACTGTTCAATAAGATTACTGCAAACACTAAACAGAAATCAATTGTCTCAGGTTCACTAAGATCACTTGAACAGGGACCGGTCATCTCAAGCAGAGTTTTTGCACCTAGTCTTTATTATTATTATTTTTTTAAGTTAAAAGTATTTACTGTTGTAATACTTGGTTACAACACATGCTAAAATATGCTTGGTTGTAAAATATGCTAAAAATTGTTGATAACCAATGTGTAAAGAAACTTAAGAAATTAACTTCCTCTACCCCCTCTCTCCTAACTGCAATTAACAGTAGTTCAAATTATAGGAAGGAATAAAGAATAATTCACATTATATGAAGAAATCTTGCACCTATTGTCTCATAATGCCAAATTCACCCGGTGTATTGCCTTATATTTTTGATCTTAGGGATTATCTGAAGATGTAGGAACATACAAACCAAGGCGGACATGTGAGATACTCAGTGGTCCTACTAGCATAACAAAATGGAAACAATTCAAATATCTGTATTCAAGTATTAATTTACAAACAAGAGCAAAGCCATACAATGTACTTATTTTTAAAATGATAATGTAAATAACATTTGAAATGTAAATAAAGAAAATACCTAATAAAAATAAATTTAAACTTTAAAAAAAGGGAAAAAAGAGAAAAAGAAAGAAAATAAATACACCATAGTGTGATAGTGTTTATATTTTATGTTAGGAACCCTTAGTGTCTGCATACAACAGAAAAAAATTAATTTATCTTTACATTATCATTTTAAAAATAAGTACACTGCACCTAGTTTTTTCTGTCTTCACTTTGTGTTTGCCTGTGCCCTTGTCTCCCCAGCATGTGCTTATTCTCCCCCTAGTGGGATAGTGTTTTCATTCTTTCCCATCATTTACCCGACTGCACTGTTTGCCTTCCTTTGACATGAGAAGAAAGCATTAACTTTTGCTTTTTCCTCACCCAACCCTAATAAAATCTACACTTAATTTGGAAAACCCTCTCTTTATTTATTTATTTATTTATTTATTATTATTATTATTATTATTATTATTATTATTATTTTGGTTTTTTGAGACAGGGTTTCTCTGTGTAGCCCTGGCTGTCCTGGGAGAAACCCACTTTTAATCTACGATGATGTTGATTTTGTGGTTCAAGATAGTTTGTGTTTGCTTTGAATGGCTATACAAAAACTGCATTTTTGTAGTGTTTTTTTTTTTTTTTCAAAAGGCAAAGATATTGATGGGCTTGTGTATCTTTTAACACCCGTTGGTTCCGTAATGCTGAGGAGACATTTTATAAATGCTGAGAATGATATCTTCTAGTTTCTTCTTGTCTACCTACTATGATCAAATGTTACCACTTCATTTTTGACCAACCAGAACCCAGTTTTATTGCTGGGCTATTTTATATATTTCCTTGAAGACTGATTTCTAATCATTTCACCTAACTTTGGCTTTCAAATACTTCTTCTTATATAGAGTTGAGTGGGTATGATGTTAGGGAAGCTGCAAGGGTTGTGATGTGTATGTGTATCATTCCTTTTATCTTTTACACTGTTGTCAATGTTCTCTGCTTAATCCTAGATTCTAATTTTGGATTTCTGTCCAAACCTTCCTTGAAACTGTGGGTTGCTGTAAAGCCCAGTTCAAAAAACTAGAGACAAATCTCTTTCAAGCATCCGTTCTCTGAACTGAAATGGCTGTGATTTTTCATAATGTCACTTATTATCTATTCCAATGCTTGAATGATAAAATGTCACCAATGGAAGGACTGTCCCCACAAACACCTGGAAACATGGCCTCCTTCTGCACGACTATCCAGAGAGTGAGATATAGGCATTTAACTCCAGTTTATTGGGGATATCTCCTTAATTGACTGTTCTTCATTCTTAGAGATTTTTTTTTTTGGATTGGATATTTTCTTTATTTACATTTCAAATGTTTTCCCCTTTCCAGGTCTCCCCTTCAGAAATTCCCTATCCCTTCCTTCCACCCCCTGCTTCTATGAGGGTGCTCCCCCACCCACCCACTTCCGTCCTTCCACTCTGACATTCTCCTACACTGGAGCATTGAACATCCTCAGGCTAAAGGACCTCTCCTCCTACTGATGACCAACAAGGCCATCCTCTGCCACACATGTGGCCACCGCCATAGGTCGCTCCATGTGTATTCTTTGGCTGGTGATCCAGTCGCTGAAACTCCACGGGATCTGGCCTGTTGACACTGTTGCTCCCTCCATGGGCCTGCAAACCCCCTCAGCTCCTTCAGTCTCTTCTCCAACTCCTCCATCTGGAACCCCCAAGCTCAGTCCAATGATTGGCTGCGAGATTCTGCCTCTGTATTTGTCAGGCTCTGGCAGAGCCTCTCAGAAGACAGTCATATCAGACTTCCATCAGCAAGCACTTCCTGGCATCCACGATTATGTCCAGGTTTAGTGGCTGTAAATGTGGTGGATGCCCAGGTGGGATAGTCTCTGGATGGCCTTTCCTTTAGTCTCTGCTCCACACTTTGTCTCCATATTTCCTCCTGTGAGTATTTTGTTCTCCCTTCTTAAAAGTGCTGAAGCATCCACATTTTGGTCTTCCTTCTTCTTAGGTTTCATATGGTCTGTGAATTGAATCTTGGGTATTCTGAACTTTTGAGCTAATATTCACTTATCAGTGAGTACATACCTTGTTTGTTCCTTTGTTGACTGAGTCACCTCACTTAGGATGATACTCTCAAGTTCCATCCATTTGCCTGAAAATTTCATGAAGTCATTGTTTTTAATAGCTGAGTAGTACTCCGTTGTGCAAACTTACCACATTTTCTGTATCCATTCCTCTGTTGAGGGACATCTGGGTTCTTTCTAGCTTCTGGCTATTATAAATAGGGCTGCTATGAATATAGTGGAGCATGTGTTCTTATTACAAGTTGGAACATCTTCTGCATATATGCCCAGGAGAGGTATTGCTGGATCTTCTGGTAGTACTATGTACAATTTTCTGAGGAACCGCTAGACTGATTTCCAGAGTGGTTGTACTAGCTTCCAATCCCACCAGCAATGGAGGAGCTTCTTGGAGAGTTTTGACACTATTCTTTCAATTGCCTTTTGCCAAGTACATGATGATCAGATGTATTTAATGTTCGTGGTAATCTTGGCATGTTCTCAGCTGATTAGTTGGATAGTCTTTGGTACACTAATGAGCCATGTTTATCATTTTGGTTTTGTAAGAAAATGTTTGACTTTCACACATAACAAGCCAATGTGGATGCTTTTAGTCAGCAGGAATGAGCACAGTGTTTGATTCCCATCTCAAATGGAAACACTTTGTTCTACTACACCTAGATATAGAAAGAGAGAATTTTATGGTTCAAATCCCTAAGTTGTATGTACTCATACTAAATTGGAAAAAAAAAACTGTATTTAAAGTGATGATTACAAAAATGACACAGAAATACATATAATGTACAGTACTTGACTTTCTGTAGTTAGAAAGTATGTGATAGGACTATTACAAGAAAAATACAACATTTCAAGTTAAGTTCAAAAGTTAACACAGCAGTACTTAATCTGCATGGGCTACAGTTAGAGGAACTGTAAATGATTAAAAAACGGAGACAGAGTTCAGAGGACTTTTTTATCATAGAAAGGACACCAGGTAAATAACAGGATCTGTTAGAAGCACTAAAGGAAATGGCCTAGAGAAACTCTATCTAGATGGATTTATAATGAACTTTGACACCTTCTGCGATGAAAGTAACCTCTCTTGATTGCTTGACTCCTGGTCCCCATAGGGGTGATCATCTGTGGCATTATCAATATGACACTTTCAGAGGTTATATTGGAGAAAGAAACAGTTTCCATGATTACTCACACATGCAAATGTCAGCCTCCTGAACTCTCTTTTTTCAGCTCCCATTCAAATTCAAAATAAATCACCTGTTCTCTCCTGGGTCAAACTCTCATGTTTTGGAGATAACTAATGGTATTAAATTACTAAAATTATCAAATGGGAAAGCAAATGCATTGGCATAGTCACTGGGGAAGTAAACAATACCTCTCTGGATTGCATCCTCTCAATTTATCTTCTGCAGCCATACTGCTTAGAAGAAAATGTGTCTATCTGTTGACTTATACCCTGAGTTGGTTCAAAGCATCCCTTTGTGGTAAACATGACATGAGCTTTGTATAAGCTTCTGTTTTACATCATCTTTGGGAAATGTTTATATATTTTGTCTACTTACTACTCCAGCTTTACAGAATAAAGCCTCCATGAAGTAATTGCTGTTTTCCTCCAGCTATACACACGAGGTCATTGAAAATCGTCTGCACACAGACCTGAATGTTTTTATATAGGATTCTTGTCTATCCCTTGATTCAGTTATTTAATTAATAGTCTTTCTCTTTCCATGGAGATCCATTCTCATTTCACCTTGAAAAGTAATTTTTCTCACAGAGTCTCAATGTTCCTCATTTAGGAGACTCTGCCTTACATACTGCTGTGAACAAAGAACACCATTTCTTTTTTACATTACATTCGATCTCAATCATATGTCTACTAGAACACTCTGAATAATCTTAGGAGCATTTTAAACATGGTAGCACAATTTATTAGTCATATTATTATTTTAAATATTTTCAATACTTGTTCAATATCTAGTAAGGAGTATGGAAAAACCTAAAATCTTGTGGTATGGTGGACACATTCACTGAATCTAAAGCATTGTTGATTACAGGTATGTGAGTAAAATCTAAATGACAGCCACTGCCATTGTGACACATCATTGTTCTTCTTGAGATCATTCTTCATGAAAGGACACAATACACACTAGGAAAATGATACAAATAGAGGAAATTATTCTGAAAGGTTTAGCATATTGAAATTAGCGTCTTTTGAGCAGTTTTCAACACAGATTTGTCAATATTGTATATTATCCATGTAATGCTCTGTGCTCCACAGAAGTGCTGGTGTGGATGGCTACCCCAGAATAATTTACAAAGTACGAAATTTGTCAAGTAAATTTGTAGTGTTGACTCCACCCTTTGTTGTTGCATAACATCCCAGCATGTCACTTCCCTCATCTATTCCCTGTCACTCTCATCTTCTTTATATTGAGGATGCAAAATATTCCAAACTTTGTTTATGGAAGGTTTTTTTTTTCCCATTTCTGATGTTACAATTGATGTTTTTGCAAACATGGGCCACAGTAGCCAAATCATTGCTGACATTTGATGGACAGCAGCTTTAAGATGACAATGTTATAAAAACACATTTCAGGTTCAGAGAGGTTAAAATGTCCTTTTAAAAGATGTACATATTTATTCTCCTAGACAGCTCGGAAAGAAGTGATGTTTAGAAAAGAACTTTGTTACTTCAGAAGATTTGATATGTTATTATTGTGAGACAATATTTATGGACACAGATAACTTGAACTTCCTGAGCACTTAGTTCATGAATGAGAGTTGAAGGATTCACATGTTTTAAGAAAATAATCTCATGTTTACATGTGTGTGTATCAATATGAAAGTATGTATGCTACTGTATCCATGTGAAGTTCAGAGAACAAACTGGAGTACATTCTTCTGACGCAGTGAGTCCTTGGGCTTGAACTCAAGTCATTAAGCTGAGCTGCAACTGCCTTTACCCCACTGAGCCCTCTTGCCAGCCCAATAATCTCATTTTTAGGCAGGATGTACACACATTAAATATTAACTATGGAAGATATGAATTCTTAATGTGATTTTTTGGCAAAATAAATGTTTCACGATTAAGAATAATGTGCAAATCATATATTTGCTTGCAAAGTATGTTTAATATTTAATAGAACTAAAGAACGTAATTCTTCAAAGTGGAAACAAAAGCCAGGTTAAAATATAAGATATTTAAAATATACTACAAAATGTTTATATTAAAAAGTAACAATTGTAGGTATTCTTCAGAATTAAAAATTAAAGAATTAAAGAATTTTAAAATCCTCAGACACTTTTATTCAGCAGCTATTAGTACTGCTTCTAAAACAGACAGACAGACAAACAAACAAACAAAACAAAAACTAGAGTCTTTCTGCTATCATGTACTGAAAGCTTTGTTATTCCAGACTATTTTCCAAAGGTATGTATATGTTTAACTGGTTCTATATAACATCACAAACCATATGATATCTGATCTCATTTTCCTGATTATAAATATGGGGAGATGTGGTAAAGACAATTCAACAGAATTGAAATAAGAATTCTTCAACATCCAAATTGTTGCTAAGGAGGCCAGGGGTGAAATCAGTACTACTGGGTAATAGGCAGAGGTTTAAGGACAGCATGCCTATCAGATAAATGGGTTCTTGGCTTAGATAAAATTATTAGAGTCATGACATAACACTACCTTTTGATGAGATTCAGGGCAGTTTTCTTAGTTAAGCAGAATCCTGGTTATGTAAAAAAAATAGAATACAGAATACCAGAAAAATGGCATAGTCACCTTCTCAAATAAGATTTATTTTAGGCAATTTCTTATCTACTGTAATCCCTGGTGAGCATTTAGCATCTGGTAAAGAATTTACAGGTCACTAGTGAAGGGGGAAAAGTTTGGAGTAGAAGTTCAAAGGCTGGGTGGACTCATCAATAGTTTATTTTATCTATAGCATCTCCCTCCATGGTTCCTCAGTTTGATAGCAAGGAAAGTTTCTTTGATGTTGGTTTCTTCCATGGGGAAGGGAGAGCATGGTAAAGAACATGTGCTCCCCAGCCATGTGGGACAATTCCCCAAAGGTCTACCTTTATCTGCTTTACTTACCAAAGTTAATTGTAAATCCCTGCACGATATAAAGGGATTGTGGAATAGGAGGAGGAACAGAGAATAGACATAGCAATGTACACTACAGGCATAGATTATGATGCTAACTCATATTGCTTGGGAAGCATCACTTTTCTGTTGAGGATTAGTCTTATGCACTGTGTATTCAGATGTAGATTTCTATGCTCAGACATCATTCTGAGTGATGGCATGGTCAAGCAAAGCATCTTTGGTCGAAATTTTAAGTAAAAATTGTTTTACATCATCTCTGGTCAATAAAGAGCCAATTCATTCTATGACTGAGCAGAGAATATAGGAAGATGCCCATCCCAGCTAGGGGTCTCAGATAGAAAGAAGTATGAAAAAAGACCACGAGGAGAGAGAGACAGAGACAGAGAGACAGAGAAAGAGAGACAGAGAGACACAGAGAGAGAGAGACAGAGAGAGAGACAGAGAGAGAGACAGAGAGAGAGACACACACAGAGAGAGAAAGAGATAGAGAGAGAGAGAGAGAGAGAGAGAGAGAGAGAGAGAGAGAGAGAAGAGGTAGCCATGAGGCAGAAGATCCAGTAGAAGTCATGAGGATCAGGTTGCCAAGGACTTTGCCATGAGGACACACATGGAGCAGAACAAGCCAGGGTAAGACTCAAACTGAAAGTAACATGAGACCTGTGGCTGGGAAGTACATAGCTTAGAGCATTAAATTAGATGATTATCTGCCCAATCACAGTGTTTACAGTTTGTTAATAAACTTATAGGTCTTTGTGTCAATTATTTGTGAGCTAGAATGAGAACAGATAAGACCACACCTCTGTCATCCTGTCCTTTGGTTCAAATATGCTCCAAATTCAAGGTACCTTCATTATCTTTATATCTTTAAATTCTAAATATTGATGTCTTCTATCCTACTGTTGTCTGTGGTTCCTTTCAAATTAGAAATATTTGCTCAATATATAACTTTTAATTGCTCTGATGTTGACACATACATGCTTATAATAAATGCAAGTCTTTTAAAAGGATGTATTTTATTTTTAATTGTGTGTGTTTGTGGAGCATATATACAAGTGAGCCAGATACCCACAAAAAGGGTGGCAGGTTCCCTGGAGTCATACATGCCTGTGATCCACCCACCATGAATATTATGGACTGACCCAGATCTACTGTATTAGAACTTTGTTTTCTTAACAGATGAGCCATCTCTCCAATCATTAATACATGCTCATATTATTATGATCTCTGTTCTCTTACTTTCAACCTATGAATAAGATTATTTGGTATTTGTCTTCTGTTTTGGTCAGCATTATTTCACTTTGTATAATGATTTCCATTTCTACCCACACTACTGCAAATGATGGGATTCCTTCCGTTTGCGGCTGAAAACACTCCCATTGGCTTAAATACATCTTTCCCAATTTCCCAGTCAATGGGCATATTTGTCTTTATTTCTTGGTTATTGAAAATATTGCTACAATAAACATGAGAATACAGATATAGTCTGGACATTCTGGTACCATTTCCTTCATACATGAATAATGATCACTAGATGTTTTGTTTTTAATTCTCTGACAAATATATGAGTTATTTTTCATGTTGCTCTGGGAAAAAAAATCTGACAGAGGCAAATTAAGGAAGGGTTTATTTTGGTTACTTTGGCTCAAACAGGATATGTACCATCACAGTGGGTAGGGAGTGTGGTAAGTGGCTCCAAGATGCTAGAGTGGACAGGGCATGTGTGATATATGGTTCCAAATGAACATCAGAAGGCATAAAGAAGACAGGTCTGGGCCACAAAAGCGTAAGACTCATAAATGTTCTAGAACCTCCACAATCTGCATTGCCTCCTGGAAAACAAATGTTCAAACAGAGGGGATGTCTCAGCCACTAAAACCATTTCCTTGCTCTCTTAGAGAACCCTGGGTTTGGTTTCTAGAATGCACATGGCTACTCACAACCTTCTCTAACTCAGTCTAGTGGGCCTAACACCTTCTTCTGGCCTCTAAGGGCATTGCGTCCACACTATACATAAAAGAAAAAAAAGTCTGAAAACTTACTGAAAGCTTCATTCCTCTTATACTCATAAAACATTTACCATCATTTCTACTAGTCATTTCATAGTTCTGTGTCTTACTTAACAGATGAGCCATCTCTCCAATCATTAATACATGCTCATATTATTATGATCTCTGTTCTCTTCATAGATTTCAAATTTGAATTAATCTTTGTAACTGCTCCGATGGAAAGTCTTAACTCAGGCATGTGGACAGAGAGACTGTCCTTCCTCCAATGTCTTTCAATACTTGTGCTGCAGAACAACTAATATTAGTAGTGAAGGTCAACTTCTTGGTCCTTTGCCAGTCTGTTTTATATGCCACTACATTATGTTATTCAAGACTGATGTGTTAGAAGGCAGCTCATATCCGGACAGATCACACCAGCCCAGTACACTCCCACATAAAGAGGTTTATTGGGAGGAATCGAGGAAGAGAAGGAAGAAGAAAAAATGGGGCAAAGGGTTGGGGTCTTTGCTTTTTATTCTTGCTGTGATGTAATCATGCCTGCCACTGTGCACACGTGATGAACACAGGTGAGGCACATACTGGGAGTGTGTGACAATTGCCATGGCAACAGACACAAGAGGGTCATTGTTGCCTAGGAGTGATATAATCACTGGATTCGGAGTTGATCAGAGGGCTGTTTCTGATGCCTACAAAGACCACCTTGGTTGAGATTAAGTACGATATTGTAAATATATCAGACATTGTACAGTTTGCTCCAAAATTTCTTTGATTTTGATTATTCTAGACATTTAAAACATTTTGTTTCTTGGTTGTTATGATTTTAAAAGCCGAGTTTATTAAGAATACATCTATGAGTTTCTAAGATGTCACAAAAGCTATATATTTTTCTACTTTTAATATTATTAATTCTTTTAAACCACAAAAAAATCTTTAAAACTCATCATGAGAAGTAATAATGTGTTTTGCTTATTTATGGAAAATGCAACAGAACAGCAGAAAAGAGCAAGAATATGCATTTTTCCTTAAGATATAGCCATTTTTAAAGAGTTATTTTTGCATTTTAAGCTATTCTCATTTTTTTACAACTGTGAGCCCTCAGAATCACATGACACAGGCAAATAATCATTATGTGATTACAAAGATAAACAAATGGACTTCTGAAGTTGAGGATTTCAAGTTTAACCACAGGATAGCCCAGGTGCTAGAATTCAAGCTCTTTCATTAGTGTATTTTTGCCACATACACATCAGGTCTCAGTCCTTTTATGGACAGATAGATGTGTAAAGTTTTGTTCTCTTCAAAGGCATAAAATACATTAAAATACAACTTCCACATGTTTTAACTCCCTTGTGCTATTTCTCTGAGAGATGCTTTTACAGACTCTTGTCTAGAATTTTAAATAATAAATGAATTTACAGAACACAAAATGTATATTTTACACATCTGCACTTGAGAAAACTTCCTAACTTGACAAACATAAATTCTCAAAAGCTAGAGTTGGAGAACAGGGGCTTTCTGTCTCTGGGTGTGCTTGACCTAGGGGAATAAATAGGCCAGTGTGCTGTATAAATTTAAGTATACCAAAGGTTCTTGTGAGGAAGGAAAACTGGATTCTTTGCTGGCAGTAAATCTTTTCCTTGTTTGTTTTCAAATGTGCATGACTTCTGAAAGTAAATAAACTAATATAGTCAAAACAGTGTCAATCCTGCATAGCACATTGTTTATGCATTATGACTTATCCCTCAAGAACAGTAGAGAAGCGATTCACAAAGAATGTGTTTAATAAAGGAGTATACTCCCGTCTGCTTGCATGCTTTATAGGACATAGAAAAATTTGGAAGGAGGTACCAAGTTGGAGTAACCTAATCCATATAGACTGTGATTGGAGGTAACAGATAATAAACCAGCAATGACTATTTCAAGAGCATGTTATATTCCTACAGAAAGTAAAGCTACCTCCTGACAGAAATGATGGTGGTGTATTGATGCATACTATAAATACAAAAATGTCCCAACAGCACATATAATTTCTGTCATCTTACATAAACAAAGAAATTGTTAACTCCCCAATTATTGTGTATAATCTCAGATGGGAAGCATTGAGGATTTATTTGTTTTTGTTGTTCAGAAGAGAATTAGGATGTATTTCTTATAAAAAAATACATACAGATGATACACTTAATGTAATCAAATATAGGACTACAGATATGTATTACATACTCACATACATACACATTCATATTTGTGTATGAATATTTTTGTCTATTCTGGTCTCTCAATTCTCAGAAGAGGCTAAATCTCACTACTGACAAGAAGAAGCAAAAGGTAATAGGCAGACGTAATGGCCAGTGAGTTTAGCCCTATTCTTCCTATCTAATGGTTAGACAGCAATTCTTCCTCTGAGTTACACACATCACTTTCCAGATCACCCCAAATCCATGATGTCCACTCATTTCCTGTCCATAGGCTAAGACTATATTTTTTTAAATATATAAGAATTTCGTTTTGAGAAGAAAACATTTAACATGAGAACTGCTTTGCATAAAATTTGTCACACAGCCAAGCCCCAGTAAATGAATTCTATTCTTACAAATACTGAGGTCCTTATTAGTAACAGTGCTTCACGGCACATCTTCCATACTTGTAGTTTCAAGCTGGTTACCTTTCCATTTTTTGTTGCCACTCCCTGCTGTACTTGACATGGTTTATAACCTCCACCAGATACAGTTTAAGAAGTCTTTGGGGGAAGAAAATAACTATAAAACAATACTACACAAAATGGCCTCATCCTAGAATCCCATATCATGTGATCATAAAATGCCATATGAGCACTACTCGTATAGCATAACAAACTTGTTTCTATTGTTTTGTTTTATTTTATTTGCTTTCTCCATGTAGTAGGAGTTATCTTTCATTGTGGAAAGCTATGTAGACACAAATAATATATTGCAGAATGTCAGGTCATAGAGAGCTCTGGGACTGAGCTTTCTCCAAATCTAATGCTGTTCATAACTTCAAGAGACAGATTATTGACACATGTTATAGCCTGAGTTCATAGTTTAAGCATAACCCAAGGTGAGGAGTCCAAGAGGAAATGACTACTTCCTTTCTTTTTTTTTTTTTTTTTTTTTTGTTCCGAGACAGGGTTTCTCTGTATAGCCCTGGTTGTCCTGGAACTCACTTTGTAGACCAGGCTGGCCTCGAACTCAGAAATCCGCCTGCCTCTGCCTCCTGAGTGCTGGGAGTAAAGGTGTGCACCACCACCGCCCGGCAGGAAATGACTACTTCCTATGTTGGCAAGTAAGATTTGGCTATGTATTATTTACTCATGCCATGGTATTTTGTTATAGTCACTATAGTATGGGACCGGTTATTTATTTTTCTTCTGCAATGAGGAAAATCAATGGCTGGAAAGATATCATGTCAGTTGTTGCCAGTGGTCATATGATAAGAGGTTTGTTTATAAAGGTAGATCAGAAAACTTTTGACAAAGATGAAAATGGTTTATCTCATAGGCTAGGGTTATTGCTAAGTGACTAGTATTGTTTTCTGCTCAGGTAGGGAGTCTTTAATTAGGATCACCTTCAACCATTTTTTAAATTGCTTTCAATAGTAATAAAAAAAATGCTTGCCATGGTTTTGCAAAGCTTCAACCCATTGATGGGGTTGGCCATTGGAGGACTTCTGGGATTCTCTGCCCTTTTCTTCTGACAGATACTATTTCAAAGAAATGAGATAGAAAGGGCATCAGTGTCTTCCTCTAGCCTATGCATGGGTCCAAGAATCTGTACACACACACACACACACACACACACACACACAGAGAGAGAGAGAGAGAGAGAGAGGGAGAGAGAGAGAGAGAGAGAGAGAGAGCACATATGCAAGCACATGAAGAAAATGGTTAATTTTTATTTGATTTGCAATTAAAACTGTACACTTAAAAGAATAAATGATCTTGTGTCAATAACAAATCTTTAAATCTTACTCTCTCACTCATTAAAGCACCCTTTACTCATAAGCCACACTAAAGAGTTTTCACAAGCTTTATTTAACTTTTTATGCATTTATGTATGTAACATTAAGGATCATGCTAAGGCCATCAATTGGAGAGACAGTGAGTGAGGCCTAGAAGTCAAGCCTATGAATTGGAGTGAAATTATTATTTTCCTCGTTCTAAGGATTTCTTTCCTTCAGATTAAAAAAAAATCCAAAAAGAAAATTCAGAGGAATGAATTTATATGAAACACCTTGATGGAACTAGAACATTTCCAGTTGTATTGCAATGTATTACCTACAAATCTGCTACCACATTTACTCTCTTCCCTACCTGACAATTTTTGTGTGTTTATACAAAATAGGAAATAAACAAACAAACAAACAAACAACAACAACACAAACCCACTGGGACTAATCTGTGCTGTACCTACAGTCTTGGATTTGTGACCATTAGCTAAAGTGTGGTAAACCAACTAGAGACCACCCACTTCCAACAGACTCACTCCCTTTCTTCCAGAAGCTATCAACTGCCAACAGCCTTTAGCTCATGGTGGGCTTTGTGCCTACCTCACCACTCTATGGTGGGATTTCGTCTGGGTAGTGTTCCCACAGAATGCTGTCACATTCTCTGTGAGTGAGTTTATACCTGCAACTGCCCTGAGGTGTCGAGGAAATTATATTTTCTTCAGTCATCCACTGGCTGCCTCTAGCTATAGAATATTTGTCCACAATGATTTTTGAGCTCTGTTGGGGAGAGACATGATAAAGATGTTGAGAATTAGTGTTGAGAATTCTATAATCTATTATTCTCAGCACCTTGGCCAATTGTGGTCTCTGTGTTAGTCACTCTCTTCTGTAAAAGGAAGCTTCTTTGATGGGGATTGCCCAGTATATTAGTCTATGGATATACTTATAAGTCATTAGAAGTTGGTTCAATACTATATACTTAGCAAAATAACTACAGTAAGTTCTCCACTAGGAACTTGCACCTGGAAGTGGTCCTTGGTGTGGGACTCCCCTGTCCTCCTGCATCTTTCCTACTATGCAGTTATCTAGTCACATCATTCTCTTTGTTTTCCACCTGTTACTGAACACCATGCATCTCTGTCCTTCAAAGACAGGGTGCTCCTTTGTTTTGTTTTTGCCAACCATTTTATTGCCTGAGACATACTATATATTATCTGCATGTCATACACTGCCCATCTAAGTACAAATCTATCTCCCATTTTCACACTCTTTAGTATCTCATTCATAAGTCAGTCAGCTCCATTTCTCTCAAGGAAAGGTGTATATTTAAGCACTGAAGGTCTCCATTTGTACATCTGACCACTGCACAGCTGTGTTCTCAGTGTGCAGAGGAACTGTGGACCAGTCTTGAGTGGCAGTGTGTATGGTGAATATGAATGACTTGGGAAACTGTGTCAGAGAACAGCTTGTTTGTTGAAATAGGGGGACTAGCTTATATAGGTTGAGTCAGGGGGGGGAGGAAAGGAAAAAGGGCAATGTGGGAGGTGCTCTAGTGCAATAGGGGCCTTCCAAATCTATCAGCTAGATTGGTAGACTACTGGTCACATGATTTCTGAGAAGTCAGTTTTCCGGCAGGGAAACAGAAGCCACACTGGCTTTATCATGACATAGCCAGTTATCTCTATGGAGTTGGGTAGGACCAAGCTGATTTGGGTAGGGAGTGGCCCCACTCCTGCTGTATGCTCTTTGAATGTGGTCCAGGGTATGGGAAGTGCTGCTCTCTCACTGTCCCTCATCTGTACTGGGAACCTGCAAAACTCTAAGTCACTCTTAGAGAGCTCTCACAGTTGACATGAAAAAGGTGGATATAACACTTCTCTACAAAAATATTAGGATCGCTCATTTTTCATTCCCCAAGTCTTAATTATCCTATACATAATGTTGTCTTTCTAGGCATGTGTACAGTGTATTTTCCCAGGGCATTCTGCTTAGAGGAGATTTCCACTGGAAAGTCTCAATTTTCTTTTCTTTATCATCATCTAAGGATACTTTATATTTTTTCTTTGAGTTGTGTTTCCCTAGCAAAGTCTAAATGAACAATGGAGTTAGGCTACAATTCTGTAGCCTATCCTTATCTCTACATTGATACCTACTCAGCATGGATTCCCCAGACCATAGGTTTCTGTGCATAGATTCAGAGAAGGTTGAGGTCTTTGGGATGTAATGGCAATATAGCAATACCCAGTGTCCACTTAGCAATAGCCTAATCATGGGGACTACACTAGTAAACAGCTAATAGAATCTCACCCTGAAATCCATCAATAAGACACAGAAACAGAGATGGAAAGAATTTAGAGTCAATTTTTATTTTTCATTTTATTCTAGACAGGGAAAATCCTGTGCCTGCTTTAGCATGCACCCTATATTTGGGAAAAGGGAAGAGGCACTAGTTTGCCTATCACCTCCTCAAAGACTCTTTTGAATGATTATTAATGCTCTATTTTATTTCTACCATTTGATCTTCTCCATTCTCTTGATTTGTTCTTGAGGTCTGTAGTTATGGATTTATCTAATAATGTATTTCAGTTCAGGAATTTTCTATCTAATTTATTTGCTTTGTTATTCAAAATCTCATTCTAGGACCCTGTTAAAATAGATGAACAGGTTAATTGATCTGCTTCTCTCATGTTGTGTTTCATTGTTTAGCTCGGTTTCTCATGAAGAAAGGTAAAGCTTCTATTTACAGTTACCATAAGCAAGTTGAAGGTCGATGGTCTGTCTGTAGAGATCTCTTGAAACTTATAGTGCTGCCATTGATTTCAAACAAACATAATAAACACTTACAAATACCCAACTACATGTAAAATATCATTGAAAGCACATGAATTGCTTTAATCCATTTCAACTTCATAATGATATTCTTGGGTAGACACTATAGTTGTCCTTCTTAGTCGGTGTCCCAGATTTGACAGAAGGATCTTGAGAGATGGTTGTGTCAGGTGCATGGTAACAGTTCTGTAATAAATGCCTGGTTCACATAAAGTAGGAATGAGGTCCAGTCAAGAGTTTTCTCTCATCTGTCTGCCATATCATCTGATTCAGCAGCTGAATCAAGTCTAATACTAAAGCCTGATACTCTAGTGCAGTGGTTCTCAGCCTGTGGGCCACAACCCTTTTGGGGGTCACATATCAGATACCCTGTATATTATATATTTACACTATGATTCATAATACTAGGAAATTATAGGCATGAAGTAGCAACAAAATAATTTTATCATTGGAGTCACTGGTAGTGAGAAATTGTACTAAAGGGTCGTGGTATTAGGAAGGTTGAGGACCACCGACCAGTTTGCTGCTTCACCAAACTTTAAGTTTTATTCTAAGCCTCATGTGCATCTAAAGATCCTGACTTTGTCTAATTCAGTACTGAGTCTTAGATCTCAAAGGCTTGGCATCTATGTCCTTATGTACTAATATATACTATTTTAAGGGATATCAGACTGACTCAGTAATTCAACAAACAAGTAGCAGAAGACCCAGCAGCTTCTGCTGCTGAGAAACTGCCTGAGTCTTTTTCTAAAAGTAGCTTCCCAATTCTGTTTTCCAAGTGAAAAGTCCAAGAACTCAAATTTCCCTACATCCTTGGTACTGAAAGATCCTGAGAAAATGTAACAGGTCTCAAAGACCCAGAAACTGGGAAAGAGATTTCATTATTAGTAGAAAGCCTTTACATAGCTAAATATAATAGCCTGAACATTTCTTGAATCTGTGTGCTTGCCCCTACTGTTCTTTGAATGCATGTATTTGCCAACTGATATAGCTCACTGCCAAGTGTTTGAGGTTTGGTTGATGGATTGAGACACAGCTCACTGCCAAGTGTTTGTGGTAGATTTCACTTTGCATCTGTGCACCTGAGCATGAAAATCTTCCGTGTACCCATTTCTTCTGTAGAAAGAATGGATATTGTCAGATCAGAAAAATCCCCTACTCCCTCCTCCTCTTTCTCTCCCCCTTGAGGAACCATAAAAACCAGGTCCTCTTTTCCCTCAGGGTCGACTCCTCTATCCACTTCCGTGATACGAGTTGTCCCCAGAGCTCTGGCTTTCCCGAATAAAGCCTCATGTAATTTGCATCAAGCCTAGTCTTCTGTGAGTTCTTGGGGGGTTCCCCAATATCCCGTGACTTGAGTGGAGGTCTCCCTACGGGGGTCCTTTCAGTACCACATATATTGATAGCTTTTCAAAAAGATAACACTCTCTTGTGAGTGATGGTTTTTCTCTGTGATCCTATTTAAACCTGCCTTATTTTCCCTCAATTATGGACTGTGATGGGAACATGTAATCCAAATATGTCATGTCCTTGCCAGGTTTCTCTTAGTCATATATTTAAACTTAGCAAACTAAGGCACCTGGTTTATTAAAGGATGATATGTTAAAAAAAAAAAAAAATCTAAAAATCTAAACTGTAGTTAATTGTTGTGGTGATTCTCCAACCCAAATATAATCTAGCAATGAAAACACAACTCAATTAATATGACTACAAGCTATGCACCTAGATTGGGCAGATCTACCACTATGCTACTATCTTCCACATCTATGAGACCCCCCCCCCACACACACACACACACTTAGAACTTGTGGTTTCTCCAGGCCAAGTGCTTCTGCTCCCCTTTCCTTCCACTTCCTCATCTTTAGTTCTTTCTCTCAACTTTCAGTTCAATCTTCCCTTAATCTGCAGCATCAAGGGCTCTAGCCTTTATTTTACAAGTTAAGGTGGGAAGAAGGTTTTCAGGAAATTATCTGAATGCTGACTCATTCCTTGTTCACAGTCACTATCAGGAGAACAGAATTAGTATCAAATTACAAATAGCCCTAGGGCTATCCACAACACTGAATAGGTAAGAATACATATCTAAAACTTATGTTTATAGTGTACTAACTTGATTCAAAATCTAGCATGTTAATCTTATTTTCGTGCAAGTTAGCATATATGGGAAAATATAAACTGGCATGCTTTCATTGGTATATTTAGCCTCTGACATTGATCAAGCATACAGAAACATTCTGTTCTTTTTTTTTTTTTTGTCATATTTGTGAAAAGACAAGAGATATGCTTGCTTCATTTGTTTTAATTTTAAAGGTTGAGTTCCAGAATATAAAAGGTTATCAGAACTCACAATATGATTAGTTATTGTAATAGTAGATAGCCCTGTTAAAAGTTACATAGTGACCAGAAATTGAACAAAACATCCCTGTGGTTGGCTGATTTAATTTCTTACGTGTGGGAATGCCACTGGGCAGAATGAAGTGGAGATGGTAGAGTGCATTTACGTTACACAAGCTATTATGTGCTAGGCTTCATCAAGTACTGATACACCACTCAGGAGGAGGGAAAAAGCAGCCTAGGATGTGGGAGGCTGAAGCTGGGTTTCCTGACTCCTAAGTATCTAGAAATTGCTGGAAACTGCATGAGGAGTCAGGAATGAAGGGACAGGGGGGGTCCCAAACTCCTGGGCAATAGAGTTGGGAGAGGGCTGAGAATGATGAGCCAGGGGCTAGGGGGTTGGGGAACTCCAGCTCAGTTTAGTAGTGGGAAGTCTGAGAATGTAGAGGGGCCTTCTGAGGGAGACTTAGATAGCAAGGCTCTGTAAATGAATTTTTTTTGCATGCTCCCCAAGGTGTTTCTTGATGAGAAAGACAGTCCTTGGCTCTAAACTTTATTGATGGTTCATCATGGAAAATGGGTATAAGCTACCTCCTCAGTGTACACCTGAGATTGAATACCCTTTGCATGAAGGAATGTTCAGGAATGGAAGCTCATAGGCTAAATCACAGGGCCTCTTGATACCTCATTAGCATGGAAAACTCTGTTCTGATCTACATGACTATAGGTCATGTTCCTATGGAGTGAGTGTAGTCATGTGATAGGGGCCTGATCCTTAGCTGGTGAAGATCCTACTGTCAGAGGTTCTGGGGCTTAGCTGGTGAAGATCCTACTGTCAGAGGTTCTGGGGCTACCAACCTGCTCAGTCATACTACCTTTCCTGGCATATTTCACTGCCCCACAGTAGAATGCCCTACTAAAGGTTACATAATGGCCAGAAATTGAACAAAACATCCTTGTGTTTGGCTGATTCAAACTCTTAAGTTTCAAATTTGCTGTGCATAGACTTTCAGAGGACTTGCTTCTGCTTAGGGAACAAGCGTGTTTTAGAGGTGAGTCAACCATAAACAATGATGGAGCATCATCAAAGAAGAAAGAGGAAAAATGTACAATAAAATGGAAAAAAGGCTAGAGATCTTAAACTGCTGTTTGATGGTACAGAAGGCTGTTTTTGAAGGCTTTTCTTTTTTTCTCTTCTATGACCTAAAGTTTAGCTATGCCTTTTGCTACCAGTGCTTAAAGTAAATTTTGATTTTGCAAGTCTCTTGTAGAGGAGTCATGAGTGTAAGTCCTAGCAAGGAAAATATACCTGTACTAGATGAAGTTGTTTATTCATTTAAATAGACATAGTGTGGGATATTTACAGAGGCCTCTGTAAGGGTATGTTGGATGGAAGAAAATAAGTAGTCTCAGAAAGGTACAAGCTAGGTAAAATTCTGTAGTGATCCCTTCCCTATAGTTATACAAAACATGCTTTGTATGCAGGGAATTATATCCCTAAGTAATCTAGAAGCCAGGAGAGAATTTCAGTATAAATGTTAAGATGCATTGAAGAACACAGAAAGCAAGCAAAGAGTTTCTCCTGTCAGCACTCTTCCAACAGGCAGCAGGGAAGGGGAAGGCAAAGCTTGAGGGGAGAGGGGGAAATTAAATTCAAGCTTTAGACTTGAAACCCAGGACCAAGTCTAGAGGGAGAACTTGATATCCTTTTGATCACTTCTTGTAATGGATTACTTCAATGACACTGAGACCAAAACACATGGAAGAAAAATCATAAAACAAGTAAGTTTTAGATCAGCTCATGATATCTGGCAATTTTGCTCACTATGGAGGGGAAGCCGGGCAAGGGACTTTCATGAGACATGTGAGTCAAGGTTGCTGTTAAAATGTTGACATTGTGGTTGACCAGGAAGTTAGAACAGACCCGAAACAAGGATCACTTGAGCCTTCAAAGGTTCAATTCAGATTTAATTTCTTCAACTGGTCCCATCTCCTAATTGCTCCACAGTTGTCAAATGAATCATCATAAGTTAGAGACAAGTACTTCAAACATGCACATGTGGGAAGTATTCCAGAATGAAATAATTACACTCGAGCATTCTTATAGATTCATCACTTAAATTTTTTCAAATGTTTGAAAATTTTGTATTCAGTATTTCTCAGTGAGGTAACTTAATGATGTCAGGAGCACTGTGGTCTCAATAAAGAGATAAAAGATTAACACTGTAATTGCATTGTGATAGGCTAATAGATTGGATGTGCCTCCGTGATAATATCAATGTAATACATTTTCTGGAAACCAAAGGAGGCATAGCAGAACACTGTGTGATTTGGATCTGAAATTGTAATTAGGAATTAAATAGGCAATCCAGAAGGCTGGGGTTTGCATCAATAGAAAGTCTGATATTCCTTCCTTTTCTACATAGAACAGAAAATATAATTGCCTGATCTACATATTTATTTGGTTCTAAGAAACAAATATGCAAATGTAAACAAAGCATAAGAAAAATTTATATACTTTATGAAGGACTTTGTAAATACTTTTCCAAATTTTGATAGATACTAGAAAGTTTATAGTTTGAAGCACAAAAACGTTCTAATATTTTCTGGGAAATATAACTATAGTTTTTGGGTTCAATTTACTTTTTAAAAAGTGAAGACCTGTAAACTGTATTGTAGTTCTGTGGGTGTAGGGGAAGAAGGGGGAGGAAGAGAGCCCACATCCAGCCGGAGTTCCTGTGCTCTGGGCAGGCAGACGTGCGAGGACTGCTGGATGCTTTCCACATGGCCCCGGGTAGGCATCTGGTTGCGTGAAGCCACTGACCCCACATGGAGCGGGGTGAACAAGGGGCAGCCCCCAGTACCAGGTTCTCAATCTCTGGCATCCCACACTGGATATGGTGGAGAAGCTGAGAACAGAATAGGGGCCCTGGGGCAGCACTCGGCCTGGAGGGAAAAAGAAGAGAGGTCAGGGGGAGAGGGGATGCTGGGTGGTTCCCACACAGGTGAGAGTCCTTAGTCTGGGCCTTGATGAACAGAGCTTTATTGTAGGCAGGCAGGGGAAAGAGAGAAGATAAAGAAGAGATAAAGAAGAGAGAGAGAGAGAGAGAGAGAGAGAGAGAGAGAGAGAGAGAGAAGAGACCCCTCTTATAGTGGGCTTGTTATCTTGCTGTTGCTAGGTAACTGTGGGGAGGAGTCTATCCAGAAGTCCAGAAACTTGGGTCATTGTCAATGAACTAAAAGCCACATGCTTCTCTTGTGCGGTCTGTGGGGATGGGAACTTTGACAGGAGCCAGGGGTCCAGGAGACATGAGGGAATGCCTTCTGTCCCATGTAGGTGAAAATTACCACACCTGGGTCCTACTGGGGTTCAAGACCTCAGCTTGACTGGAGACCTGGCTGTCTGTGCATAGCCTATTGCCCCACACTGTATGTAACCTGACCTACTTTGATTTGATTCATGGAAAATGGTTTGCAAGGACATGGAAAATGGGTTGAAGTAATCTTCATGCCTTGAACCTTATGACTAATTGAGTTATCTAATATTGCTATTTGATAGTTGCATTTTCAAGTTTTTATATGTCCTTGAGACTCCAAAATTAATTTGCCATCTGACCTTGTTCTTACTGTTAGTAAATAATTGATGAGTAGCATCATTCTCTAACAAAATAATTACTTTGAGAAACTATGTGGCTGTGGTCAGCAGAAACATGCATAGACTCCTTTCTCTAGCCCTGTGGATTTTATTAAACTATCCTTGGTATGGGGCAGAAACCATGGATTACACCAAATCATTTATTCCACACATTTTGGCTATGCCTACATAGCCATGATCGTTTTAGTTATGATTAATAGGAGATTAACAACAATGAGATGGAACCATCTAGAATAATTTAATAATATGCTGGAAACATCTCAGTGGATCCAACACTGAGACATTACTAAATGATTAATAGGTGATTAGAACATACAGCACACATATACTACAAAAGTGAACAGCCGGGCATTATACAATGATGCTCAGAAAAATGTGTGATTTAGGACATTGATCATTCATTTCTAGAATACTTTACATAATATTTTCAGATTTCATTTGACTGAAGGTAACTGAAGCCACACCAAAGGAAGGTATGGTAGGGGAAGATTCCTTCCTTCTTCCCCTTGAGCCCCTTTCTGCCTTCCTTTCATTCTATTCTGCTTTACTCCCCTTCTCTCCCCTCCCTCTACTTCCCTTACTCTTCCCCTTACATTCCTTGATTCCCTTTTGCTCTTTCCTATTCTGTTCTTTTCCTCTCCCTTATACACTCCTCTCCCTTCCCCACGTCCCTCCCCTTGGGGAACACAAAGAGGACAAGGACTCCACAGGAAGAACAAGGCGTGAACTAAGCACCAACTGAAACATTGAGCACGGTTTGGACCCAGGCAGCCAGCACATATGTAGCACTTGTGAAATTTGGTGATCATTTGGGTACAACAACAACTGGAGTGGACGCTATCACTGAATTTGTTGTCTTCTTGTTCCCCTAACAGGGCCACCTTGTCCTGCCTCAGTGAGAGAGGATGCTCCTATTCCAGCAATGACTGATGTGTAAGGGTTTGGGATGTTGTGAGAGAGGAATTGGAAGTCAGGGGAGGCTGATAGTAGAATGTATGGTGAATAAGTTAATTGATTAATTTTAAAAAGTCTTTGTAGAATGGTGCTTATCTCTTCATTGTGAAGCAATAATTGCAAACTGCTAAAATAAAGAATAAAATTTGTGTTGGAAAATACATCTCCTTGAGTCTAATTATATAGAAAAATAGGTCTATTAGAGGGATTTTAGGAGCTGAGTCTAACAGAGAGAAAAGGCATTTGTCCAGCCAAGGGAAAATCAAGGACCCCACTGGGAGATTTTAAATTGACCTGGATTGAGTTGAGATTGGCTCTTAAGCTATGTTCCTTTACTAGCAAGGACATAAGGTGGCCTAGATATGGCCTTCACTGAAAATAAATGTCCATCTTACCCGTAATTTAAATTTGTGGAACAGATGGGGACCTAAGGGATGTACAAGAGAAATTCATGGGTAGAATTAGAGAAAATAGTGAGACATTGACTCACTAATTTAGAAGTAGTTGATGGGAATTGTATCTATAATGATAAGTATTATAAAATATGCTAAGTCCAAATTGCACACAAAAATAAAAACTAACCAGTAGTGGCTAAGAACTAAATTTCTATGCTCCAATTTCATTTTCCACTTATAAAATAGTTACTTATGAAATTCTATTATTTACAGGAGTGCCTATATATAGCTATGTATGTTCTTTTTCTCGTTTTCTCTCTCTGTCTCTCTCTCACATACACACATAAATACACACTGAAAAATATTTCCCACCCATATTAAATCCTTAATAAATGCAAAATGGTATGAAATTTATTGCTGTTCTCTCAGCTGCTAAGCTGTGCATTCTGGAAATGTTTGCAGAGGTTAAAGTGTGCAGATGGTAGCTCGAAAGGAACTGTAATTAACAGGACACAAACAAATGAAGGTAAGAACTGGGCCATTAGAAATTGGACCAGATTGGAGTGAGCAAAATATGACCCAAGGAAGTAGACCTGGGCCTTGAAACTTCTGGTGGTAGAATCAGCTTTCAAATGCATTTCTTTATACTTGCACTATGATTTCTTATTAGTTATATCTTCTGTCTAATGAACTAAAACTCCTATTCTACAGAGGTAATCAACCAAAGGAAATGGCATAATTGACTACAGTCAAGAAAATTGTTTGAAAACCGTGAGTGTATTTTTCTCTGTTGTATTACATACAAATCTCAGTTATCCACCCACTTCAATATCATTTAGAAACCAACATTAATAAACAGGTAAAGTCAAACTCCCTCTTTGATAGAAACAAACTTTTGTAGCTTATAGTCATTGAAAATGCATTCCCCCCCTTTCGTCACTGTAAAAAATAGTTGTCATTTGTTATGTAAGGTGATCATGAGAGGGGAGACCACTCCAAGATTGTATTGTATCTTACCTTCATACGTATTTGAAAATTCTGTCCTGAGAGAAAGGGGTATTTTTTAATGCAACTACTGAAAGTTAACAAAGTATTTAGGGCTCACCTAGTCAGCACTCATTATCAGTAAGCATTTAAGGAATGTCACTTGAGGTTTCCCTGAAATACCATCCACGTGATGTGAAATTTGAGAATTCTCTGCAGCTTTGACAAATGAAAGCTGCAGGGGAAATAAAACATACAGGTTTTGTGGGGTAAGAGTCTGTTTCTGAAGTATAGGAAAGACTATAGCCAAAGAGTGATGAAAATAACAATCTGTGCTCTTTAACACCTCACATATAGGCAAATAAAATGTTTGATTTTTTTGTGTGTTTTGTTATCTGGCATGTATTTCTAGGAATCAAATCCAAAGATTTGCAAAACAAGTGTCTCTGTTATAAAGCACGTTGAACTTGGAGTCCCTCTATGACTTTAATGCTGAGATCAGGAAAGAATGACACTTGAAAACTGCAATTACGATCATGAAACTCCAAATCCTACAGAAAAACTACAGGTCCCACTTTTCCTAACGATGCTTGATTCTACTCTGATGTGGACATTAACCTCCTCAGAGTCATCTGATTTGCACATGCAAGTTGAAACTTTTTAAATCTAACTCTTCATCCAGGGTCCACAGTGAAATTTACATCTCAGAAGACCCTAAAGAGTATGACTAAAAATATTTGAGAAGTGTTATCATATATACAAAAGTACTGCAAAGTAACAGTGGGTACAAATTTGGGTTTTTCTAAACTAATGTCAGTTATAATGACCAGAACTTCTGGACTCAAGGATCATAGTGGCAGTCTGATTGAAACCTAAATCCAATGGTAGGATTGCAAATCAATACTCTTAAGCAAAAAGAGCAGATCATTTTTTTTTTCATAAGGACTTTGTAGAATATACTCTCTTACCACAATTCTATAACATCATCGATAAGAAAGGCAGCTGAAACATGTACAACACAATTCCTGCACCTGAGACTCTGGGATCATTTCAGAAGCAGGAGTAGGAAGACTGTAAAAGACAGAGGGGAAGGGAGTTTGCTGTGGTACTGTGCCTCCCTGGTGTGCCTGAAGCCACAGACACGGATTCCAATTAAAGGGGCTGCCTAAGTATGTGCAGAAGAAGGACAGTACCAACAAGCATGCTAACATAGAATGGGGGAGCTCAAAAGTCCTCAACCCTAGAAAGAGAAATATAGGCAAATAAGAATGCTGAAGCAGGAGAAAGAGCCATCTCCAGGGAAGCTCTTCTATTAGAGTACATTTATTAGCTATCCAATACCAAATAGTCATTCCTGAAAAATAGGAATAAAAATAATGTTATATGAACTGAAAGGCTATATTCATATATTGTGGTGTGTGTGTGTGTGTGTGTGTGTGTGTGTGTGTGTTTAAAACAAAAATTAAACAAAAAGCAGCTATGAATTTAAAGAAAGCAAGGAGGGGATTATACAAGAAGGTTTTAAGTGAGGCAAAGTAAGGGGGAAATGGTTTGACTGTATCATAAACTCAAAACATTAAAAAAAAAAAAAAGACAAAACTTCCAGTCTGGACTGACTATCTGGTGTGTGCCTTTATTCCTAGCATTTGGGAAGTGGAAGCAGAAAGATCAGGGGATCATAGTCATTACTGCTACACAGTATATGCAAGGACAGTAGGAGTTCCATAATAAACTGCCTCAAAGGTAAATAAAATCCCTATCTTTCTGATTCTGTAGTTTGTATTATTTTTAAAAATACTTTTTCAACTTTAGGGCTTATGTTCCATTATCTGACACATGGTACCGGGGTTATGAAATGTCCTGGGGAATGGCTGAAGTTCTGAGTGCCGGGTGACAGAGTGCAGCTTAGCAGCTCTAAACTTGGATTTGTGGTGTGACAAGTGCCACCTTCAGTAAGATTAGGGAGAAAGGATGCATGCGGAATAAAGCAATGCTAGAGGCCTAGTGACATAGGATTTATCACTTTTCCTTATGGTAAATTTTAAGTTATTTCTTTATTTCTAACTTTAGGACTTTTCTCTATTTTTTTACTACATTTTTCCCCCAAAACTATATTGAAGCTTAACAGTCAAATACAAAAATCACGAATTACATATGCAAATTCACATCTATCTGAGAATATTATCCACACCACATGAATCAATGTGGATTTGAAAAAAAAAAAATAATAATCAGAGAATTGGGAAATCCGCTTACTACTTCTTAGCTTTGCCTACCCCAGGCAAGTTTCTCAGCATCTTTAAACTCCTATTTTGATGTCTGTGAAATGAGGATAACACTCCACAGGAGTGTGGAAAGATTAAATATGACAGCTGGCATAAAGCATTGCTACAACATTAATATTAATACTGGCCTAATTGCATTATCTTGGGCAATTTAACCTTTGGAATTTGTTTCTTCACCTGAAAAATATGAACAATTCCTTTCACTTTCAAAGTGTTGTTTTAGCAATTAGCTGCAACATAATCTTTGTGCCAGCCATTGTCATAAGACTAGAATTGGTAAAATTGACCATCAGTGTTTTCCATCAAACTAACACATAACTGGCAAAGGTGAGAATAAGTAGAATTCTAACAGCACTGTCAGTTCCATCAAGTTTATTTCCAAACTGTGAGGCTGAATGCCTTTTTTAAAAACAGGTGCAGATAGTTAGACATATTGTCAATGTTCAAAGAAAAATGCATAATGCATTAGATAAAACAGTATGTCACAAGGAATGTCCTTTAAGAATGTGAAATTTTCTGATACAGCATTTGAGGAGCTTTGAAGGTAACACACTGTTCTTACTCCTTAAAATTTGTCAGGAAACAGTAACTTATGCAAAATTCAGTCCAGTCAGGGAGGTCAACTCTGTCCAGAATCTGCAAAACATTTCTAAGATAGGTTCAAGCATCTCTTCTCAATAATTAAGAATGTAATTAAATCTAAATGCATAAATGAACCTAAAGGTTTTGAAACCAAACTGGTATAAACTTATAAACTTATATGGGTTCAAAGTATAAGGTGACTACCTCTGAATCTATTCCAAGCTAAAAACAAAATGCTGGGATGAGCAAATAAAATAATTGCAAATAAATTCATCATTATAGTACTTCCTTAGCAACTGGGTTAAGCACTGCATCCATAATAACTTGTAATTATTACCTACACCCAAGTTGTAAAGTGATGGTCACTTAATCCTTCTATTCCTTCTCAACAACATATTACACACATATTATCATAAGAAAAGTGTTTTAAATATATCAGCTGAGGGACACTTT
The DNA here is from genome assembly GCA_902729485.2 of Mus minutoides. Lineage (NCBI taxonomy): Eukaryota > Metazoa > Chordata > Mammalia > Rodentia > Muridae > Mus > Mus minutoides. The sequence continues at coordinate 2,320,868 of LR749523.1, forward strand.
TTATTTGACAGTACTTTTCAACCCAGTTAAGTTTATTGAAAGCAGACTGACTATTATTATGGCAAGGAAAATCCTAACCTGACTACTTAAGCAATATATACACACATGTTTATAAAATTGGAAACAGTTTCTAATCACGTAATACCTGCCAAATTGAACTTCTGAGGAGTCTTTCCAAGGCTTCTGAACTCTGTGACCCAGCACATTATCAGTAGTCTGTCAAGAATACAATTTCTTTACATGAGTTAAATACACAGTGCTAAACATAGCTTCCACATGTTTACTGAACACAGAGAAAGTATCAAAGTTTGATCTCAGCTCTGGGAATAAAGAAATTAATACATATTCTCTGCCAGTACAGACATAAACACAGTAGACAGCCTTTGTCTGAATTGTCTATCAAAAGAAAAGGATAAAGTGTCCCCTGAGAATCCTTAACTACAGACCAAATCGGGTTTTCTAATTGAATTTGTATTATCAGTATGCCCTTCCCACGTGAACACACACACACATACACAAAATGAATATTAAGCTAAGAGCAGTCCCAGGTTAATAATTCCAGAGAAATCACTTGCTGAAATTTAATTTCTGTCCAGGGGCAGGTATTTTAATATTAGGTCTGAAAAAAAATACCATTAATATAATCCCATAATTTTATGATCTAAAAATGCTAGGTAGGCTGTTTAGGGAGAAAAACTCCTATCTTTAATGACTGAGAATAAATAAGTCAATGATATCAAATTAATCCCCAAAGTGTATAAATGACAGGTTGATCATGTGTGAAATGATAAATATTTCAATATATGTAAATAAATCAATTGCTAAATAAAAGTTTGAATAATACCAAGTTTGAAACTTGGTAGGTAAATACAATCCCTATTTGCCAAAGATAAAAATAAAGGAATAAAAATAAAGGAATAAAGGAATAAAAATAAAAATAAAGGAATCTGGAATTCTATATCTATGTATACTGATAAATGAGCAAAAACATGTCTGTCGGGAGCAGGCCTGGCCACATGGGCCAAAGATGGCACCTGGCTCTGTGCTAAAGCCCCGTAACCTCGATTGTTTACCTCAGTCTCAATCATGCACACATGTACCTCGTTTGAGAGGTTAGTGCAACATCTCTCGAGACCATTCTATCAGCCAATCCTGCATGCTGCCTTGGATGTGTGTGCCTATGATTGGGTGGTGTGAGGTGACATGAGTGAATGGATGAGGATAAGTGTGGACAGTCCCAGGGGATGATGATTATTATTGATGATGATTATTGGAGAGGCTGAAGACTGATTGAGAACTGACTGACTGAAGCTGGGGAAGCTGCAAGAAACCTCCTAATAAAGAGAAGCGGCTGCAGCTGCTCTGAGCCTGCTTTTTGGAGTTGGTAGTGTTTATTTCCACTCTCTGCTGGTCAGAGATTGGGCTGCAACATTTTGGTGCCGAAACTCAAGAAAAACAAGAACGCAAGCAGGAACGAGAACTCAAGCTGGAACGAGAGCGGACTGAGAAAGCGAGCAGCACAGCGAGAGAGAGAGAGAGAGAGAGAGAGAGAGAGAGCGAGAGAGAGAGAGAGAGAAAGAGAGAGAGAGAGAGAGAGAGAGCCGCTAGGAAGATGCTGAGAGCTGCAGCCACTGACAGTGGAAATTGCCTGAGGGCTGGAGACAGCGGACAGAACCAGCACCAGTGAGCGACCCTCTCCCAGAGCTCAGGAGGGGGCTAGTCCATCCGCAGGCTCACAGGCGGGTCAGGCTGAGGCTGGGTGCTCCAGGCCCGTAGTGGTGGCACACTCTGGTAGAATTTGCTGAAGGAGGCAGAGGCAGGAGGAATCCTTGCTGTCAGAAGTCAGGAGATTCGAGAAGCAGCGAAAAGGTCCACAGTAAGTAGCGGGAAAGATATTTTTAAAGATATTTTTAAACAAGTAAGGCTTCCGGTTGTTGGGATGAGGGTAAGGTTCCCTGTTATAGGGATGAGCAAAAGTTCTCCTAATAAAGAGAAGTGGCTGCAGCTGCTCTGAACCTGCTTTTTGGAGTTGGTATCGTTTATTCCCACTCTCTGACCCGGTCAGAGATTGGGCTGCGACACATGTCTTACAAAGCTACAGAATAAATGCAAACCAACTGGGAAGGGAGCCACTTGGTCCTGTGGAGAATTGATGAGCCAGTGTAGGGGAATGCTAGGCTGCTGAGGCAGGAGTGGGTGGCAGGTGGGAGAGCACCCTCGTAGAGGCAGGGGGAGGGAAGAGGGAATAGTGGGCTTGTGGAGGGGAAACTGGGAAGTTATAGTTTTAAAAGATCTGATAAAAGACAATGTGAGCCTCACCATACAGTGAACTAAATAAAGGCAAGGAAGAGTTAGGAGAGGAGGATGGAGGCACTAGATAGGGCAATTCGGCTTGAAACTTAGCTTACCTTTGACAATGAAGCTAAGGTAGACATAAAGAGCAATGGAAACATCCACTGTGATGTGTAGAGTATCGCTAAACAACAGGTCAGCAGAAGTCGAAGTTTATTGTATTTAAATTCAAACCTTTTAAAACAGAATAGTAATTGGTTAATGAGCTATTCATGCAGGAAACCAAACACATGATATCTTAATTATAAGTAATTATTTAGGAGTTACCAGAATCAAAGTGTTCATTAAAAGTGGGGGAAGGAATAAATCTTCTTTAAAAATAAACAAACAAAACAAAACAAAAAAATTACACAGAAAAATGGAAGAATTGGGGAACACTATTAAAAATTTAAAATTCAATGTCTAGCATAAGAAATGTAGTTAAAGGAGATACCATCAGGTTAGCTACACCAGGTTAAATTTCATTCATTTTCAACTAGGATAACATAGCATCCTACAAACTATAGTATCTCAACAAGGCAGAAATAGTAAGGCACTGTAAGCAAAGAATTAAATAGTCCATTCCATAAAGGAAACCAAAGGTATTTGAAGAATCTATGAACACAAGATTCAGTTTAGTGAATTGAGAAAATGGCTACAATGGAGTGAGTTGAGAGCTTACAGAGAAAAGAAATAATTTCATAGTGGACAGTAGTCAATGAAGGTATTCCTGAATGGTGGAAGCACCAATCATAAGAGACTGAGTGCCTAGCCCTAAAGGGGGAATCTCTATTAACATGACCTTGATCAAGGCTCTGGGATAATTTTATAAGAGGCAGAAAAATATAGGAAATGGAGAATGTAGGTGACAGTTGTAAAATATTGCCTTGTGGACACAGCTAAGATAATCAACCTCATATTGTTGGTAGTTACCTATGCAAGACCTATATAAGTCAAACCAGGCAAGATTCTGGTGTATGAGGAATGCGATCTTTGGTCCAAACTCAAATTAAGGAGCCACTAGCAGAAGGTGTTTGGTGAGATTTTAGAGAAGTCACTGGTAGGTTTCCAAAAATATGTGGATGGTTTTGCACCCATGCATGTAGGAGAAGTACTAACTGAACTCGGTGTGTTATTTTAAAAAGTTATAAAAATGAAAGGAGGTATATTAGTGTATATGAGGAAAAGAAAAGGAGAAAATTTGGAGTAGACATGATCATATTTCATATGTACATGTATTACATTCTAAAAAATCTATTAAAAACCTCAATAAATCAATCAACAAAATTAGTGATTTTGAAAATTGCTTCAAGAAAACTCTTATGAAGGGGAATGATTGTTTTATAGATTACTTTGATTAAAAGTTAATGTAAACATATGTATCAATGAATTTAAAATATATTGTTACTATGTGTGTGTGTGTGTGTGTGTGTGTGTGTGTGTGTATTTATGGGTTTATGTCTATATAGAGATCATAAAACAATGGAAAGTTAAGAGAGTTGGCCTTGGTCAAGTAAATCTTTTTTGTGGGAAGCGGGCATAACCACTGAGCTAAGATGGAACCCAGCTTAGTGCCAAGCCTCATAACCCCATCCTGTTTACTAAAACTTCTGAAAACAGCAAGCTGAGTCATCCGCGCCTACCGCATGATCTGAAACATCATATAGCCTTACCATAGTGTTAGCCAATGATCTGTTGTCCTGCCTGCGTGTGGAACTCTTGCTAGGGGCAGGATGATACAGATTGGAGAGCAATAAGTGGAGGGAGATGATGCAAGAGGTCTGTGTATATATGGAAAGGCCTGAGTAAAGGGAGGAGTTCACTGCGGGAGATTGCTAGAGAGAGCTCTGTTACTGCCTTGAGTAAAAGATCAAAATTGCTGTTGAAGAACCTACCTTGGCGTGAGTGTCATTATTCCCACTCTCTGCTGGTCAGAGATTGGGGTCACGGAACTTTTTAAATGAAAATATTTGATGAAATAAAATTTTGGGACACTAGCTAGATTAGGTGACTGCACTGATAAGATGTTGTTGGACTATGAAAAGAACTGTGTGAAGGGGAATCAATAAAAGGCTCATTAAGGAAGGGCTGTATTTGAGGATTGATTGGTACCATGTCACTAATAAAGGTTCCAATGATTAGGAAAATTTGGTTTAGTATATTTTTTGGTCTTTTCCAATATTAATTCATAACTGCTCTGTGTGATGATAGAATCCTAAGAAGTAATAGAGTAACATTTTAATGTGCCCCTGTAGTAATATAGACACCTCTCTTTAATCTGTTTGTTCTTTGACACTAGTGTCAACCCCCAAACAGCATTTATGGAGTTGTTATATATTGAGAAACTGGCATCGCTTGTAAAAAGAAGAGGGGGATTTGCCATACATATATGGCAAAAAAAAAAAAAATCCTCTGGAAGTGTATTCCTCAGCACCAGCTGGATGTTTCACACAAGTGCTACTATAGCTGGGACAGCAGTCTCACCAGATAAATAACTCTATAGTTTCTTACCAAAGAAAATCATAAGAGAGGGTGTCATTCATTAATATAGCATATTATTATTATTATTATTGTTATTATAATATGGCCTTCAGGTAATTAGTATAGGTCTATTCTTTTTTTTTTAGATATTTTCTTAGATATTTACATTTCAAATACTATCCCAAAAGTCCCCCAACCTGCTCCCCTATACACCCACTCCCACTTCTTGGCCCTGGTGTTCCCCTGTACTGGGGCATATAAAGTTTGCAATACCAAGGGGCCTCTCTTCCCAGTAATGGCCTACTAGGCCATCTTCTGCTACATATGCAGCTAGAGACATGAGCTCTGGGGGTATTGGTTAGTTCATATTGTTGTTCCACCTATAGGATTGCAGATCCCTTCAGCTCCTTGGGTGCTTTCTCTAGCTTCTCCATTGGTTGCCCTGTGTTCCATCTTATAGATGACTGTGAGCATTCACTGCTGTATTTGCCAGGCACTGGCATAGCCTCATATGAGACAGCTATATCAGGGTCCCTTCAACAAAATCTTGCTGGCATATGCAATAGTGTCTGGTCTACCCTTACTGGAAATAATTATGGGAAGGCAAAGAGTAAAAAACTTTCTCCAATCTTTAAAGAATTGTACAGTTCTCTTGAGATTTGAGACTATAAAAAAGAAGGGTGTGCTTGTAATCACCATAATTTATATGTGAGGAGTCATAGTAATAATCTGGGTTTCTGTTTCATTTTTCTAGAGACAGCATAAGCTTAAACGATCTAATTGTTAGCCTTGCATAAACAAAGTAAAAGAGCACTGGGTCCTTTCTGTTAAAAATATAACATGGTGGTGGAAATCCCATGAAGTGTCATATATAAACAAAGAGCTATGGAAAACTAGAATACTGAGAAAAGGAGAAACAGTCTAGGTAGAGTACACCAGTTGGTTATCAAATACCAAATAGTCATCCCTGAAAACCTACCTACAAGCAACACTACAGAGACTGAGCAAATGGTACTTATGTATTTAGTAATATATATGTACAAACATTATATGCATATAGCAACAATTAATGAAAAAAGAGACAGAGATGTTGAAAGACAGCAAGGAGGAGTATATGGGGAATATAAAGAAGGATGAAGCTGAAGGGAAAATGATATAATAATTTCAAAATAAAATATAAAATCTATTTAGTAAAAGTATGCAAATCTGTATTTCCCTAATTCCAATATGAAATGAGACAATTAACTATGTATTGTTTTGCATCATAATATTTTAACCAGAGGTATGGGAGAAGTGGATTTTGTTGGCTAGAGTCAGAAAGAAGGACACAAGAGGAACAGTCGAGGATGTTCCCTATCTCATCTCCACCAAAAGGACAGGTGACTTATGAAGGAGCATGGGAGTACTAGAGAGAAATGTTGACTGTGGAATGGACATTACTTGATCATGACTGTGCTCACCGATGGCATGTATGTGCCAAAGAAAACTGATTTCACTCTGTTTTATTTAAGTGACTTTTTGTCCTTTAAAAATCTATCATGTATAAAGTTGTCATATTTATTGTTTAATTTTCATAGTGTTATCAGCTTAGTTTAGTATAAGTATACCATTATCCTTGCATAATTAGAATTTTCATAGCCTTCTGAGGACAATTTTGAAGCTGAAAATTAATATCCTAGAAAGATTAGTTCTAGTCAAAAAAATACCAAAACCTTTTAAATGTCAGAAATATCTAAAAATGTAGGAGCAGTATAACCAAGTATTTCCATACATATTTTTGTAAATTATTAAAATAAATTTGAATGGTCATGTCTTCTTTTAAAAGTGACTAGCCATTGAAAATTAGAAACTCAGTACATTTGTTTGGCTTGAAATCATAGCACTGAGCTGAAGGAAAGGGAGAAAGAGGTTTTTAAGCAATTCGAGATAGTATATAGAATGCGAATAGAAAGAATGCCTCAGATTCCTATAATTAATATTTATGGTACAGTTATATGTATTATTAATATGGGGATGATGGATCAGTTGTAAAGACTGTCACCACATGTATAGGAAAGAAAGTGTCTTGGGCATTTATAAAATAGTTCTTGCTAAAGCGAAAGCAATTATTTCATTGTTGAGTCAGAAATATATTTAGACGGGTAAAAGAGCATTAGACTTGCAAACTGGAAATGGATACTTTGAAAAGTATGTTTATGTGAATGAAGTAAATAGAAAAGGTAGGAGGGCTGGGGAGATAGCTCAGAGGTAATATGCTTAATGCTCTAACATAAAGAGCCAAGTCCTGATTACCAACACCCCGCTTAAAAACAAACAAACAAACATACAAACATGACTTTCTGTACCTGTAATTTATATGCTAGGATCTGGACAGGAGGAGTGCTTGGGCTTACTGAACCATCAATTCGGATAATCTGTGAGCTTCAGGTCCAGTGAGGGACTAACTCAGAAAATATTTGTAAAGAAAAATAAAGCAACACAAACAGTAAGACCCAAAGCCTTGATGTGATTCGGCTTCCACAATTGATGCTATCCATTGCCTGCATACACTCACACATGCACCAAACTCACATACACACATGCAGAAACCACACACATCTACCAACACAGTCACATATGTCACAAATAGCTACAGCACATGCACACACACACACACACACACACACACACACCCCAAGGGAAGAAGTCATTTTCTTATTCCCACTGTAACTATACATTTTTAAATTTTCTTTAATAAGAAAATAAAATATATCTGAGAAAAATAATTATTTATATAAGACATAAGAAGTTAGCATGTATCTAATAAAGGCCAATTGACAATACTTTCATACACAATTGAGGTAATTGAAATATGAAGGTTCATATTTTTATCTTAAAGAGATTATACTCTATAGATACACATGGAATTAATTAAGACAATAGTGTGAGATATATGAAGAAATAAACACCAAGACATAAAACACAGACACAAAACCAATTAAACAAATGCTTCTCATACTGTGTTGCTATGGTAAATTATTACAGACTGGGTGACTTTATAAAGATTAAACTTACTTCAGCAATCAGTAATTACAATCAAAGGTAGAAATATTTTCTACTTGGAGGGCAGCATGAGAGGGATTTCAGACAGGGTCATTGGGGAGGATGGGAGAGGAGAAGGGGATTGTTGTTCAATCTATTTTTTTTTATTTCCCATTCATTTATTCATTTTCATCCTGCTCACTGCTCCCATTCCAGGTATCCCCATTATAATATCCCCCCTCTCATCCCTCACCCCCTCCCCTTTGAGAAGGTGGAGGTCTCTGGGTATGCCCCCTCTCATGGCACATCAATTCTCTGCAGGGCTCCACACATCCTCTCCCATTGAGGCTAGAGAATGCAGCTCAGTTACAGAATGTATTTCACAGACAGGAATCAGCTTTAGTATCCCTTGCTCCAGCTGTTGAGGAACCCATATAAAGACCAAGCTGCACATATGCTACATATGTGGGGGAGGCCTAGATTCAGCTTTTCAGTTGGTGCCTCAATCACTGAGAGCCCCCAAGTGTCCTGGTTATTTGACTTTGTTGGCTCTCCTGTTGAGTTTCTATCCAATTTGCAGCCCTCAACCCCTCCCCCAACTCTTCCGCAAGAGTCTTCAAGCTCTGCAATATTTAGCTGTGGGTCTCTACATCTGTTTCAGTCAGCTTCTGGGTGGAGCCTTTTAGAGAACAGTTATGCTAGGCTCCTGTCTACAAGCATAACAGAATATAATTAATAGGGACTGGTGCTTGCCCATGGGATAGATCTCAGGTTTCTTAGGTTATTGGTTGTCCATTCCTTTGGTCTCTGCTCCATCTTTGTCCCTACATTTCTTGTAGATAGGATAAATTTGGGGTTGAAAGTGTTGGGTGTGAGTCGATTTCTTTATCCCACCAATGCAGTTCTTGCCCGCCTACAAGAAGTTGCCTCTAAAATCTATTTTATTTTATTTTTTGTTACTATTTTTATTTTTGAGATTAAAGTACAATTACAGTGCCTTTCTTTCCTTTCCTACCTCCAAACTTTTCTATATACCTCTCTTTGCTCTCTTAAACATTCATGGCTTCTTTTCATTAATTGTTGATCTACACACACACACAGAGAGAGAGAGAGAGAGAGAGAGAGAGAGAGAGAGAGAGCTAAATAATATGTATATATTACTAAATAGAGTATATTCTTCTCACTCTATATAATGTTTGTTATATGTTTCACAAATCTTGTTTTGCTCACAGTCCTAAAAGTGAGGATTCAAAGTGTGTGGCTTCAATAGCTGCTAAGCATCACTGAAGATCCTCCAGCTGCATCAGAACAAGCCAGTGGGCATAGCATGTTGAAATGGAGCAGGCCTGACAGAGAGAGTTTGATTTTATAGCCGAGCCACTCCCTTGGTAGGCTAGTCCAGTTAGCAAGAAGAAGCCTCAGACTGCAATCATTTCCCCAAAGGCCCCCTTACACACACCACTGACCCATAACTTTGGAGATAAAATTAAAAGTGTGTGAATTTTCAAAAACAACCTTTCAAAATATTTCAGCACAGAAATACAGACAGAGCTTAAATTATGGACAATAGAAGGAGAACTTACTGCCACTTTAAAATTAATGCAGATCATATACTTTAGTCACACTTGTCATGACATCCTCTCTTACCACTTCTCCCACTTTGTTCACCTTCCCTCAACAACAACCCTACCATTGTCTTGTCTCTTTGTTTTGCTTTTGGTTTTGCTTGTGATCCAATGAGGTCAAGGGCTGCTGCATGGTCATGGCTGTGGCTCTATCTACTGGAGCATGGGCGACTCACTAGCATATATATCACCAAAGGCAAACCCTCTCCTGAACCCAGTAGCAACCAACTGCCAGGCGTTTTCTAGTGGAGGGGCAGGGATCCTTGAACCCATCCCGTTTTCATAAGTGAAGGCTGACTAGTCCAATATCACACAGGATCTGTGGTGGTCATCACAGCTGAGGGCATAACTGCACTGGCCAAGTCATACCTAGAAAGTAGCTTTGACACTCATTCTATTGATGTTCGACAGTCAATTGTCCTCAAGGCCTTTTGTAAGTCTCCACATTAACTCTCATTCTGCAAAGACAAGTTTCTATGACAAAAACCGAAGGCTACTGCAAAGGTTGGAAAGGTCAGGTATAGTGTATGTCTTGAATTTAGTAGCCATGGAGAAACAAGTATCTTATTGTCTAGCTCCAATTCATAAAAGCATACCTTTTTCAACTCTGATCCTCTTAGTCCAGGTTATTTTTATTCCAAAGTCTTTATTATTTATTGAAAGTGAAAGTACATCATTAATAAGTTTTTCTACCTGCTCTCATTCTTCCAAGGCTGAGTTCACATCATATATACATGACACAATAAATGTCTATGTGCACATTTTGCATTCACCTATTCTTTGAAAAGCAGATAGAAGCTTTGCATAATGTCAAATCCATCCTGTTGCATCCTGAGGAGAAGAACTGAAGTTTTGAGTTGTGGGAGAGATCTACTATTTTTTATTTTTTTTTTTTAAGGGAAAGAAGAGCTATGAAAACTGTAAACAGTAGAGCAGATTTGTTAATGCAGTTAGTTGAGGGAATAGACACATGGTATGAACAGTTGTTGTGAAAGCCTATAAAGGTATTTTCACTTCAAATATGTAAATAAGGTAAAACAAAACTCTACAATGTATCAAACACATTCTGTGGAAGTTAGGCTGACTTGATTAAGGGGAGGTATATTTATATCTGAGTACCTTAAGTGTTTAGTTAAAAAAAAATGAGTGTTTTATGTGGTCTGAGAATGTAGCTTAGTTTGTTGAATAGTAACCACACATACAAGAAAAGCTGGTTTTAATCCCCTGCCAACTGATGCTGTATTTGTTCAGGTCTTCTTAAAGGAAGCTTATTTGAGATTTATGAGTGCAGCTTTCTTATCATGTAAAGAGACATAATCACTTAGCATACTTCCTTGCACTTCTGGCTCATACAATATTCCTTCTTCTTCCATAATGTTCCCTGAGCCTTATGTGTAGGGCTTGCATTATTGATACATTAATAGGTGATGGACATTTTGCCCAGTTGTGGCTTTCTGTAATGACGTGTATCTATGAAAGAAACAAGCTTCTTTGTTGAGGACTAAAACTCTACTCATGTGTGGGCATAAGAAAAATATCTAAAGCTCATTATACTGGTTTAAGAAGGTAGCCATAGTAGATTATTCTATAAGATCCATGACACACTGGCCCTAGGTAGGTAACAAGATTTCCAGCACCAGGAATGATTCTTCTCTTGTTTAATGGGCTTTAGGTCCAATTAGACACATGTTGGTTCACATGTAAACATAAGTACAACTATTCCATTTCTGTCTCTCATTAAATCTCATCAATGGCTAGGCTAGCTGATCAGTGGGCTCCTAGGATCCACCTGACTCTGCTTCCCCATCAGAGACTGCAGATCTAGACCACTTCTTTCCTTATACTAGAAATTGGTAATTTCATTCTATAAATGTCAAATAGTCAATATTTGGCATCACATATGACATCTATCCTCTCTTATTCCTTCTCTACGTCTTCCTCCTCCTCACATTAAGAAATAATTCATGCTTAGCCTTCTGGATGTTCAGAAACATGCTCTGAATTTTCTTGGCATTCTTGGTTTTTCAAAGAAAACATAACAGTTTTGTATAAAGGTAGTAGGGATGATATCTACATATTAACAAGAATAATGACCTGCCTTTTGTTATTATTGTATCTTTGTCTCTCTCTCTACATCTCTCTCTCTCTCTGTCTCTGTCTCTGTCTCTAGTCTGTCTTTCTTTGTCTCTCTCTCTTTCTGTCTCTCTGTCTTTCTCTCTCTCTGTCTCTGTCTGTCTCTCTGTTCCTCTGTGTGTATGTAGAAGCACTTAAATGCCAGAAGACAATTTAGATGTCTTTTTACTCTTCAAAAATCAATCAGCTACTGTTATGGAGTAATTTATTTTTGAGAAGTGTTCTCTCACTACCCAGGAACTCATCAGGTTAACTTGTTTGCTTGGACAGCAAGACATGGAGATTGGCTTGATTCTGTCTCTTGAGTACTGAGATTAAAATATATTGCAATTAGCTGTTTCCCAGTAGTTCTAAGGATCAAATCCATCTCTCAGAGAATGACTAGTTCTCTTTTCATTTTTCTCCAGTTTTCTGTAAAGACCGAACAATCTGTATTTTCTTTTTATTTTCAATTTTTATTAGATAGTTTCTTAATTTACATTTCAAATGCTATTCCGAAAGTTCCCTCTCCCCTCCCCCTACCCTGCTCCCCATTTTCTTTACTTAAGTTATTTTCTAGAATTCACATGTTTCTTTGTAAAGATTACATATTCTTAACTTCCTATCTCAACATTCATTCAGGGTATTTCTAATTTTTCCCAATTAAACATAAGCAAAGTAAAAAATTAACCAAAGTCGATTAGACTATTGGGGGCAATTGGACTCACGTAAATTTCTCACCCATTATCTTTAGAATTTCTTCTCATGAGGAGTGACTGTGAAATGTTGTCTGGAAATTATAATGGTGGACTCTGTTCTGTTGCTTCTCTAGTTGTCATATTGGTTGACAGAGATAGCAAGATTGTGGTTTATGGAAGTTGGAATCTGCTAAGGAGTGTGTAACAATTCATCTGCTGAATATATTTTCATTTGGGAAAGTGTCATCTGAGATGGCTCAGAAGTACACATACTTGGGAGAATAGCATCAAAACAATATTTAAAATAATTTGGAATCTATTGCCCTCAACTTGTGAGAAATCCTTTCTTCCCATGAAAGATGAAAAATCACAAAAGTACATGGACCATTCTAGAGGCTAAGCAATCACAACATGCATGCTGCATCACTAGTGCAGAATCCTCTCCCTCAGGAATAAATGAGCCTGCTCCATCAAACGGGGCAACGCCATAGTCAACTCTTCATTTTCATTGATAATATCTCTGACTGAAGGTGGTTTGTTTTTTGGGTTTTTGTTGTTGTTGTTGGGTTGTTGTTGTTTTTTTTTTTTGGTTTTGTTTTGTTTGTTTTTTCAAGACAGGGTTTCTCTGTATAGCCCTGACTGTCCTGGAACTCACTTTGTAGACCAGGTTTGCCTCGAACTCAGAAATCAGCCTGCCTCTGCCTCTAGAGTGCTGGGATTAAAAGGCGTGCGCCACCACGCCTGGCTGTTTTTTGTTTGTTTGTTTGTTTGTTTGTTTTTCACCTAGAAGGATAAATACATTGTCTCCTAATGTTAGCCATCCCTAAAACTTATTTGCCTCTCATCTCTGCTCATCAGTCTCATCATCTATTCCATCTATTAAAAACATCCTGGTTCAGCATACTTATGCTCTATATCCCATTCCTAGCTCAACCAACATCTCAAGTTATTTTTTTCCTTTCATAAATACAATTCTTAACACTATTTATCATTGATTGTTTTAAATTGCTCAATTACAAGATCAGGAAATGGTGATTACTAAAAACCTCACATGATTGCATTATTATGAATTAGATGAATGGTTTTAATTTCAAGTATTGGATATGAAAATGTCTCCTGGACATTTAAACAGGTAAGCGATATTTCAAAGGAAGAAACTAAGAATTTTTATTTCCTTATCTATATAAGTATGTGCTGGTGTTGGTTACATGTCAGGGACAAATTGAGACCAAGAAATTAACTGATTCCCAACCTTGGTATTCAACCTAGAATGAATGGTTAGGGTACCTTAAAACTAGACCCAGACTGAAACCAATTATAGACACCATCATGAGAGAGGCACTCAGAGACTTTCCAAGCATGGGTGAGGCAGCATTTAGCGTGAATGGTGTGGCTTAGAGGATTCTTTAAAAGAAGAAAGTAGAAGATATTAGGGAATCAGGGGACTTCAAACACCAAAGAAAAGAGTCGTTAACAAAGTACCAGAAGTCCTGAGAAAGGGAGCAAATGGCATCTGAGAAAATTGACAGTATTCATTTAAGAGCCTAGATGATTTCCTGCTTGCTATTAGAGAAGGGAGGATAGGACCAAACAGGCAGAAATGGCATTGTGCAGATAAGAAACTCAGGATGAGGGAGACCTTAGAATGGGATTTCTCTCCTGTTTGGCACAGTGAAAATTGATTCCATATTACAGGGTAGCTGCTAACTCTAGCTCAGGGTTAGAGGATAAGTAGTTCTTTTAGGATTTTGTAGTGCATCACAGTTTTTCTAGATGCATGGAGACCCCAAAATTGTTGTGATGGATTCTGTAACTTTTCAAGACATATCCTCTTACTCATACAATTATCAATCTATCCAATCTTATGCAAACATCCAGTGCTATGTTTCATAACAGACAGAAAAGTTACAAATACAGCTCATCACAATATCAGGGTAAGTTGTCATTCGGAAGCATGGGGGTTGCAGCCTAGGGGTGAATATCAAGAACAGCTTCAAAAAAGAGATTTGCCTAAACTGTAAATTGAACCATGCAGGGAACCGAAAGAAACAACAGCAGAAGCCAAGACCCAGACAGGTGGAAAGAAAGATAAAGATATATCTATGTAAAGTAACATTCCTGGCAACATATTTTTGGAAAGCTGTGTAGCAATAGTGAAAAGTAAATGGAGTGTATAGTTAGATGGATGTGAACTTGAAGACGTTTGCTGCCAAAAACCAGTGTGTTACCTGTGATCTCAGATAAATCAGTCAAATTGGTGTTTTTTTGTTTGCTTGAGTGCTAACTGCTTCTCATCTGGCTTTATTAAGTTATTATGTAGACTTTTCAACAATATCTATCTCCTCACTGTTCTGCTACCCATCAGTAGCTATACCCCTGATATTAGTCAAAAGAATCCTAGGCTGTGTTTCTCATAAGCCCCCTCCTGGATTCTCTCCTGCAGAAGCAGAACCCCACAGCTGTCAGTTTTGTTCCAAGTGTAGGGATGCCATGTAGGGACCACTAATTAAAAATAGGATCAGGGAGCTGGCTGGGATAGATGCATATTTGTGTAGATGATCTTCCTAGAAAGCAAAAGCTGTCAGGAAACAGCAGGATCAGAAAATTCTCAGAAGAGGTGGGGGGAGGGGGAGACAGGATACTGGCTGGTATCATACTGACAAAGAAAGAATTGCTCAAAAAAACTCTTAAAATATGTCCAGGTAGTTTTTGAGGAATCGTGTGGTTGTACAGGTCTGCCCACAAAAGATTTATAGTTCTCACTATGAAATCCATAAAGCTAAACATGGAGGACAGCAGAGCACAGTATGTAGAGTGAGGAGCACTGCCTTTGTAAGATGATGAGGAAGATGAAAGAGTAAAGCTCTCCTCCATTATTTGACAGCATTTCTCATATTCTACTGTGTCCTCTCCATGCTTTTCAGGATAATGAAGACACCTTAGGCTTGTTGATACTCTCTCAGGGAGCACCATGGCCACATTTCACTGATATTCTTCACTCTATCTAGTGTGTGTCTACTCCTCCATCCCCGTGCCTGAGAATATTCTTTACTGCACTTAACCTGTTATCAAAAGTTAAGCACCTATTAGCCAGTGTACTCTCTATACAATAGGTTTTTCCCCCTTTTTTTCTTTAATTGGATATTTTCATTTACATTTCAAATAGTTTTTATTACTCAACTTTATAGTTTCTAATGTAGTTTTTATGTAGACACTTTA
This sequence comes from Mus minutoides, assembly GCA_902729485.2. Classification (NCBI taxonomy): domain Eukaryota; kingdom Metazoa; phylum Chordata; class Mammalia; order Rodentia; family Muridae; genus Mus; species Mus minutoides. Next base: position 2,336,355 of record LR749523.1, read on the forward strand.
TGAAGTTTTTTTTAATGAAAATCTTTGTTTTCTTGCTAAATTTTTCTCAGCTTTCCCAGTTTTCCCCTCTAGTTTCATTAGCAAGGAGTCTTGTCTTGTCTTTTCTTTTCTCTTCTCTTCTTTTCTTCTCTTTTTTCTCTTCTCTTTTCTCTTTTCTTTTCTTTTCTTTTCTTTTCTTTATTTTTACTTATTCACTTTACATAGCATCACTGTCACCATCTTGTTCACCCCTTCCCACAAACCTTCCCCCATCCCACTATCTCCTCCCCTCTCAGCAGGTGCATACTCTCTCTACCTCCCAGCAATTCCTCCCTCCACCTTGGCACTTCAAGTCTCTATGAGGCCGGCACTTCCTCTCCCATTGAAGCCAGTCAAGGCAGCCAGCTAATAGAACATATCCCATGTACAGGCAACAGCTTTTGGGATAGTACCAACTCTAGTTGTTGAGGACCCACATGAAGGCCAAGCTGCATATCCATGTCCAGCCAGTTTATGTACTTTGGTCGGTGGTTCAAACTCTGAAAGCCCCAAGAGTCCAGGTTAATTGACTCTGTCCTCCTGTGTAGTTCCATTTGGGACTCCCAATCCTTCCTCATACTCTTCTGTAAGGGTCTCTAAACTCTATATACTGTTTGGCTGTGGATGTCTGTATCAGTCTAATTCAGATGATGGGTGGGGCCTCTTTGGGGGGCAATATGCTCATATCTACAAATATAACAAATTATCACTAAAGTTTGGGACCGGTGCTTCCTCTGGGAAATGTCTCAAGTTGGGCCATTACCTCAGTCTTTGTTCTATCTCCCATTCCTACATTTATTGTAGACAGGATACATTTTGGTTTTAAAGTTTTGTGGGTGGGTTTGTGTCTCTATCCCTCCATTGGGGTGCCTGTCTGCTCACAGGAGGTGACATCTACAAGTTCCACATTCCCAATGTAGTGAGTCACAGCTAAGGTCACCACCATTGACTCTTTGGTGCCTCTCTTAACTCAGGTCTCTTTCTCCTCCTAGAGATGCTCAGCAAAGAGTATTTTCATCATGGTTGTTTTAAAGGTTATTTTCTGGAGCCATTACCAATTCTATAATTTCCACTTGTGTTCTTTTGCTTTCATTTTTCAAGGTTTTAGTGTTGTTCTGGGTAGGATATACACCTACCTGCTTCTCTGATAAACTTTCTTCAAAAGCTAATATTTTATATTTTATGTTAATGACTATTACCTTTCATCTTATTTTGGAACTAATTTGAAATTTATGCAGAAACATAAAGAAATTAGTTTTAATTACTTGTCTCCTTTTGAAAGTCAATTTAAGCCTCCTCTTGGCTATTCCAGAACAATCTTTATTGTTAAAAGAAACATGATTCATACCCTACAAAATATACAAAACTAAACTAAAGCTTCAGAAATACAATTTTATGTTTGCCTATTCCATTGAAGTGACTCATAGTTTGGAGAATTAAGTAAAAGGGCATCTTCATAGGTACAGAAATACATGTGAATATTTGTCAATGGCTTTTATGTTTGGTCCCTTATAGAGTTGCAACACCAACACCCATTTTCCCATCTCACCACCAGTTTACTGATGCAGACAGATAGTGGACTTTGCTGTCTTTTCACAATGGTCTGGAGATTTCTCCTGGTGACAAGTAATGCCATAGATACATGCTTAAGGACTCACACTTGTATAGAATGTCTCTCACATGGTTTAGAATATGTCTCACATAAATTCAACTATTTTCTTTATTTACATTTCCCTTTTCCAGTTATCCCCTTTTCCAGTTTCCCTCCCTCCTGGAAACTCAGATTTTTATAGTAGAAAGAAATACACATGAATAGTTACGTATTAAAGGAGAAAAGTTGAAAAAAAAAGCTATTCACATTTCAAAAATCAAGTTATAAGTGGAATTTTCCAGTATAGAGTTCTAGCACTTTATATATTAGTACAAAGGGATTGCCATGAATTTGAGGCCAGCCTTGGCTACATAGTGAGTTTCAGATCATATGAGAGATACTGCACTATGAAAACAGAAGGACTAAATTAACACACTGCCAGAATTCTTCAACTTCCATGAAAATCTATGGCTCTGGCATTATATATAAAACCCAATATTGGTGAATATGTGGCTACACAATGCTCAGCTGAATATGCTATGGTTATAAAAACATGAATACCTACACATGCCTACAAATACCTATGAATACATACACCTACAACATTTTCTGTTTAATATTATACTTTATAGAACATCTATAGTGACACATATTATGATGGAGAATGCCACTATGCAGTCCAGAATGACTCACACTCGGCCCCTGATATCTTGTGTCAAGGTCATCATTATGTGCAAGGCTACTGAGCAGAATTATCAGATCTTAACTTGTCCCATAATATACTGGTTATTAACGGGCTTATTCACCTCCCCCATATGTCTGTCAACACAAGTGTTATGGCAGAGCACTTTAAAATAAACACAACTCACCTGCCATTTGAAACCAGCAGTTTTTAAAATGTATTTATCCAGAAAAACTTTGCTTTAAAGAAAATGGTATGTTGGTGGGAGGAAAATTATGTTAGCATAATAATTGACACAATAATGTTCCCATGGTCTGCCTGACATGTCAGAATTGTAGAGCAGTGCTTGCCTGCCAAGATGGCAGAAAAGCTCAATAACTTCTTCAGCCTCAATAGACTCTTCAGTGCTCCTGAAATTTCATTGTTCAAGGTTACTGAAACATTCAAATCAATGGAGGTACTCCTAATCCTGGGGAATGTTTAGTCTTTCCATTGTTGATACAGATTTACTTCATATAAATAGAATTTTAGCAGCAATTAGCACAGGAGTCTGTGCCCAAAATTTGTAAACATCAGTATAATAGTTAACCTCGGTATACAGTCTAGAGGTCAGTGCTTTATTAATAATATGTTTGAATAATCTCCCATTTATTTGGGGATTATAATTTAATTGCAGTGTTTCTCCCTTTCCTTTTCTCTCACCAAAGCCTTCTCACTGTCCTTGAGACTCATGGCCTCTCATTTCTATTGCTATTGCCTGCATATATATCCCTAATGTCAAACTGTCTAGTCCATATAATGTTACTTGTGTGTATATTTTCTGTATTGACTATTTAGCATGAGACCACCTTTGGTGTGCTCCTCCCTGCAGAAGACCACCTCTCCTGCTCCCCGCTACTAGTTTGCTTTGAATGAGCCCAGCCAGTGCTATGATGAAGTGCACCACTTTTTCTAATAGGAATCATGACAGGGGTTGAGACAATGTCATCATAGAGGCAGGACTCGGAGGGCTTTAGAACAGTAGTTACAGTGAAGGTCACCCAACCTTAGAATTTCTCACAAGGGAATTCAATGCTCCATTTTCTTCAGGCTAGCTCTTACTGAAACTGTATAATATTTTTTCTGATGTGATTTATGGCAATTGAGTACACATTTAATCTTCACTTCTCTCTCCTACTAGCTTCTTCTCCCTCAAGTGTAGTGTCTCTCAGCTTTGACATCATTATGGAGTTACCCAGAGAGTCAGGATTAAAAATGCTCATGTAGGTGAAGTTTATTAATGCCTTTCCCCAGAGCTGCCCTTTTTTTAAATATATATATATATATCTACACTACTGAAACAATGTATCTGTGGGTTTGTGTGTATATGTTTATATGTGTATATATATGTGTGTATGTTTGTTAGTACACTTAGGTATGAATATGCATATTTGTATAAACCTGTATATGTGTATGTGTATTTTTTGTTTAATATGTATATGCATTTATGTTTGAATGTGTATGTATATATGAAAAGATATACTTATGTTTGTTATGCATGCATATGTGTGAGTTTGTNTGTATACACACTCATGTTTATATGAATGTATACATATGTGTATATGTGTGTATGTATGTTTGTGTATGCGTTTTTATGTTCCTTACTTAACTATAAAAGTGCCAACATAGGATTTCTTTTGTATCATCTAACTTACTTTGTCAAGCTCAGCCTAATGTCCTGGTCACCTCTATTCAATACAAGCGAAAACACACAAGGAAGCCCACTAAGTTGCATGCTGATGCTTTCTAACCATTCCTAATTGAATGCACAATTTTACATCTGTCCTGAGTCCTCAGCAGGAGTGCATGGAATTAAACTGATATATGCCTCTAATAGAATTTAAGGGACATGTGTGATGCATATATGTAATATAGCACCAAGACAAAGTGCAGATTCAAAAGATAACTCTAGGGTTTGAGGTTTGTCTCTTGTATTAAATAGCAGTTTGATAGACAAATTGCCAACCCTCATATTCATATTTCAGATCTATAAATGATTGTGGTAATCATGATCTGAGAGCCATTTAAATCCCTGGACACAAAATCTTTCCATACTTTTCCCCAACCTATAAGGTTTAGACAATTAGTGTTGCAGAGGTTATGCTAACAAACATAATCATTATCAATAAAACGTTGCTAGGAAGACATTCTGTAATGTCTGTGATCATGCTGACATTTTAATGAGTTAACACATAAGATCATACTGACACTGCAGGTTGCACACATGTACTGGCATTTTCCAGAATTACTAGGCATCCAAACTAAACTAAAGTCTTCATGTTTCTGCAGCAAGCACTTACTGGCAATCACTTCCTAGCTCTGTTGTCATCATTATTATTATTATTAATTATTATTATACTATTATATATATATATATAATGATGTTTTATGTTTTCTGACAATTCACTGGTTAATGACAATACTTTACTAATCAATAGCTCTAGAAATAATACCAAAAATTGACAAATGGGGTTGAATGAACTGAAACAGCTTCTTACAGCAAAGGAAGTGAACTGTGTAAAGAGAGAACCTTTACAATAAGAGAGTGGATATCTACTAGCTGTGTTCTCAAAGACAATGTAATGTCTCTGTTAATTTCTTTTTATAATTAAAATTATTTTAAGTGGCTTATAAAAACATAAATATGGGGCACATTATTGGCATAATGCAGTAGTTTACATCTTCATATTATATTATATGCATTTTAAGTCAGATAATTCAAGGTTTTAATTTTTTAAATTTGTTTTGTAATGTATTGCATGTATATGAGAATTTCATTTACATGTTTGTCTTTGCACCACATATGTGCCGGGTTTCCTCAGAGGCCAAATGAAGATATTAGGTCCCCTATTAGCATTACAGATACTTGTGAGCCTACATGGGAGTCCTGGAAGTCATATCTAAGTCTTCTGGATGAGCAGCTGGTACTCTTAACTGCTAAGCCATCTCTAGCCTCTCTTGATATGTTGGTATCTATTGTAAATGTTTTTTTTTTCTTATAAAGGGGAGATAGCTATGTGGCTAAAGTGCTTTCTCTGGAGTGAAAGACTGAGGAGATGAGTCCTAGTCTTGGTGTCCATATAAAAGCCAGACAGAATAACTTGTATCTATAACCCCAGTGCTGGGAGTTAATGACAGGTCCTGTGGACTGCTAACCAGACAGATTCATGGGAACAGACAGCTTTAGGTTTAGTGGAGAGTGATTAGAACAGCATTCCACCATTGAGCTCTGACCTCCACACATGCAAGAGAAACGCGCGCACACATACACACACACACACACACACACACACACACGAACACAAACACACATGAACACATACTTATTTTTGAACGTCTAATCTCTCTCCTTTTAGCATTTTGAATTAAGTAGAACTTTGCTTTTATCTATGATCTGTCTAAAGTGTGGTAGCACTACAGAATTTCATAATCACAAACCATACAGAGAGAAAAAAACAGCATCTTCAACAAATGGTGCTGGTGTAACTGGTGGTCTGCATGTAAAAGAAATTGATCCTTATTTATTAGTTTGTACAAAACTCAAGTCCAAGTGGACCAAGAACCTTAATATAAAACAAGATATGCTGAATCTAATAGAAGAGAAAGTGAGAAATAGCCTCAAATGAATTGGCACAGGGGGAAATTTCCTGAACAGAACATTAAGGGCCCAGGCTCTAAGATCAACAATTGGCAAATGGGACTTCATAAAATATAGGACAAAATGGCAGCCTATAGATTGGGAAAATATCTTCACTAACCATATATCTAATAGAGATATAATATCCAAAATATACAAAGAACTCAAGAAATTAGACTCCAAAAAAACCAAATAAACCAATTTAAAAACTGGAGTACTGAGCTAAACACAATTCTCAACAGAGAACTCTTGAATGTCTGAGAAGCACTTAAAGGCATGTCCAACATCCTTAGTCATTAGTGAAATGCAAATCAAAATGACCTGAAGATTCCACCTTACAACAATCAGAATGGCTCACATAAAAAAACCCAAGTGACCACTATGAGCATAGTCAAGCATGTGTCTTTGTTATACACTGGAGCACTTTTTGGATATATGCCCAGAAGTGATATTCCTGTGTCTTTAGGTAGACTCCACTATGTTCATAGCAGTGTTATTTATAATAGCCAAAAGCTGGAACACATACTTATTAAGATGTCCCTCAACAGAGGAATAGATACAGAAAATGTGGTACATTTGCACAATGGAGTACTACTCAGACATTTTTAAAAAATGACTGAAAAAAACATGAAATTCACAGACAAATGGATGGAATTAGAAAATATCATCCTTAGTGAGGTAACCTGTCACAAAAGAATTCACATGGTATGTACTCATTGATAAGTGGATATTAGCCCAAAAGCTTGGAATATCCACAATACAACTCATAGACCATAAGAAGTTTAACAAAAAGGAAGGCCCAAGTGAGGATGCTGCAATCCCACTTAGAATGGGGAACAAAATAATCACCATAGGCAGAGGGAGAGGGATTTCGATGGGAAAGGAGAGGGTGAGGAGAAAAGGGGGTAAGGATTAGGTATGGGAGGAAATCAGGAGAGAAGCCCAGAGGGCCAGGAGAATAAATAAAATTAAGCAGTTGCATGGGATGAGTGAGCTACTAGAAAGTCCCAGAGACATGGTATGTGAGAGTCTCTCAGGACTCAATGGGGATGACCTTAGTAGAAATACCCCAAAGTGGGGAGATGAAACCTAAAGAGACCAACTCCAATAGATAGACATGGGCCCCAGCTGAGGTGTGGGCCATCCATAATCTTGAGGTTCTTGTCTTTTTGTACTTCGGGTACTTTATTAAACACAAAGAACTCTATTTTCAACATTGCAACACGCCAAGGAAACCAAAACTGTAAAAGGACTGACTATGCTTTGGGCTGTAACTCAAATAAGTTCTAAAAATAAATCGCCATGAGATTGAGTCTTCCAGATTGGTGTTTTCTTTAAGTTTCCAATTAAACAATGTTAAAACTGCACAAAATTATTTGATACAGTCTGCTGAAATCATTAATTGATTGAGGTCAGATGACACAGCAAGCAGCATATAAGGAAAAACATCTTCTCAATATTAGATATAGAGGGGCACAACATTTTTAAAATGTCTATTCAAAAGTAAAGGCCCAGTAAGAACTTTACTATGTACGTGAATGAAAATTACATTCACCAATATCAATTCAACGTTTAAAAAATTTAAAAGACGTCTTAAGGCAAAAAATATAATTTTAAAGAGCAATTACAGTAATCAAAAGGCATATAACAAACAAAGTACAAAGATAAAGTTAATTCCATAATTAAGAATAATAGTCTAAATATGTATTTTCTTTGTAACTGACTGAAAGGCAATTATATGAAGTAATGGCTACATAATCTCTTGTTGTGACTCTAATGTATAAAAATGCAATGAACGTTCCAATAAATACACTCTGAAGTTATTGGGAGCAGAGAGAATGAGTGCAGGAGAGGATAGGGCTCTGCAGAAACCACGGTAACCTTCAAATAGAAATAAGATTCATGGGAAAGACTTGCAATCATGAAGGCATAAGCCCTTTGGTTTATTTTTTCTAATACAAAATTGTATAAAGGAATAATTATAACACAGTGATTTGTGTATATGTAAGGTATATTTTAAAATTTCATCAAGAAAATGAACTATATAAAGTATTTATATTTTATTTCAAAAAGTCAGTGTGACTATATGGTATATTATTTCATCATACATAGTAATCCACAGAATAACCACTAAGGAAAGAACTCATTGTCAAAACCAGAAATTTTAAAATGCTATATAATATTTACTTAATGCATAGGACATAAGTAAGGATGAATAATAAGCAAAGTAATAAAATATATAACAAATGAATATTAAAATGGTAAATAAAATCTATTTGTATGAATAATATTCAATTGTTTAAGAAATTAAGAATTAAGATATCAGTCAGATTAGAAAGCACCCAATTGTATGTTATCATCAGTAAAAAAAAAAATGTGACTAATGTGAATGTATACACAGTCATAAGAGGACTGTTAAGGTATGTTGTACAAAGAGCTAAAGTGGCTATTTTGATGTTAGAACACATAGATAATATACCCAGAAGTTCTATAGAGAAACTTAACATTAATCAAAATCCAGTCACCCAGGCTGGAATAATGGAATATTCTTTGAATCCCAGTACTCATGAGGCATATACAGACCTCTGGGAATTTGAAGCCAGTCTGATCTACACAAGGATCTCTAGGTCATCCAGGGTTATATAGTGAGATCCCCTTTCAACACCCACCCCAACTCCCAAAATGAACAAAACAATCATTTTACCCAAAATATACAGCTATAAAAACTATGTATATAACAAAGTAATTTTTATATACATAAATCACAAAACTGGTCAAACTAAAGGTTATAACAAAGACTTTTAATGATAGTAATTAAGAAATCAATATTTTACTCTCAAGCTACTTAGCCATTTATTTATTGACACAGACAGTCCATTATACAAATTGAAACTGTCTAAATAAATAAAGTGAATGAATAGCTTTTAATTAAAAAGGGAAGAAATAAAAAATTAAAAATAAATTAAATAAAAATATAATAATCAGATGATATTTGATTCATTGAAAATGTCGAGATTACAAATGTTAGCTCAAGTGACAAAGAAAATAATATGAAAAAAATTAATGAAAGCACTTTAGAAGAATGAACATTAATATTGACTTCCAAAGATATAAAAACAGGTCATAACAAATGCTACATAAGTAAATGAGTAAGCTAAAACTTCTAAGCTACTGCGAATCCTTAGGAGGAAAGAGAAAAAGTAATTAGGTACACTAGAAGCAAGCAAAAAATACCACTCAGTTTGCAATTTTTAAAAATATTGGAAAGAAATGCAATGTTAACTAACTTCAATGGTAAATTCTATCAAATATTCAAGAAAGAAACATCAGTTTCTCAGAAAGATTAATGTACCTAAGACAGGATGGAACAGGTAGAAAGAATTTCCCGAAAGCCAGGTGTGGCATCATAAAATTATAGACCTATCATTTGAATATAATTTACATACCCAGATGCTCACAATCAACATACCAAACTAATGTTGTATTGTTTACATGACTAAATCAGACTATTCTTTTGAATTAGAGGTTTATTTAATATCACAAAAAGAACATAGTATAATATAATCATGGTATCTAATAAATGACAAACACGGTTTCCTCAAGGAGCGATGTAAACATATTTGACAAACCCAACATTCTTTTATGATAAAAAGCATTAAGACCAAGTGTTCCCCTTTGAAAACGGCATTGAAAAGTTCACTTCATATTTTTTTTTCCAGAAAGACAAAAATAGACAGAGGAATGGATACAGAAAATGTGGTACATTTACACAATGGAGTACAACTCAGATATTAAAAACAATGAATTTATGAAATTCCTAGGCAAATGGATAGATCTGGAGGGTATCATCCTGAGCGAGGTAACCCAATCACAAAAGAACTCACATAACATGTACTCACTGATAAGTGGATATTAGCCCAGAAACTTAGATTACCCAAGATACAATTTGAAAAACACATGAAACTCAAGAAGAATGAAGAGCAAAGTGTGGACACTTCACCTCTTCCTAGAATTAGGAACAAAGAACACATTGAAGGAGTTACAGAGATCAAGTGTGGAGCTGAGATAAAAGGATGGACCAACCAGTGACTGCTGCAGCCAGGGATCCATCCCATAATCAGCCACCAAACGCAGACACTATTGCATACGCCAGCAAGATTTTGCTGAAAGGGCCCTGATATAGCTGTCTTGTGAGAGGCTATGCCAGTGCCTGGAAAACACAGAAGTGGATGCTCACAGTCAGCTATTAGATGGAACATACGGTTCCCAATGGAGGAGCTAGAGAAAGTACCCAAGGAGCTGAAGGGGTCTCTAACCCTATATGTGGAACAACTATATGATCTAACCAGTACCCCCAGAGCTCGTATCTCTAGCTGGATATGTAGCAGAAGATGGCCTAGTTGGCCATTATTGGGAAGAGAGGCCTCTTGGTCTTGCAAAATTTATATGCCCCAGTACAGGGGAACGCCATGGCCAAGATGTGGGAGTGGGTGGGTAGGGGAGCAGGGCGGAGGATGGGGGAGGGTATAGTGGACTTTCGGGATAGCATTTGAAATGTAAATTAAGAAAATATCTAATAAATAATTGAAAAAAAACATTTTGAATCCATAAAAAAAATTAAAAAAAAGAAAGACAAAGATAAATAGACAAAATCAATTCTTATCCTTCTAATTGAAACCAGGGACATTAATCCAAACATAAAAACAAACTAGAAAATTGAAGTCCCTTTTTATTTGTTTTGAGGTAGGTTCTCTCATTGCTCTGAAGCTCATCAAACTAGTTAAGCTAGACAGTCAGGAGATAGTTACCTCCCTGCTTCTGCCTCCCATGAAAGGAATGCAAAAGAACCTTTTAAACATCTGGATTTGGGGAATTAATTTAGATCCTCATCCTTATAAGGCAAATACTTTATGGCTGGAACCCCTGAAAAACCACTTTTAAGCCATCTAATTCTTTAAAGTCTTCTCTAAAACATAATGAAATACAACAGAACTTCATCAACTTAGTAATCAAAGGAAGTTTGTCCTTTGTGTAGAGAAAGGCCATTGATTTGTTTGAGTTAATTTTATATCCAGCTACTGCACTGAACTGTTTATCAGGTTTAGGAGTTCTCATAGTGGAATTTTTAGGGTCATTTATATATATTATCATGTCTTCTGCAAATAGTGATATTTTGACTTCTTCCTTTCCAATTTGTCTCCCCTTGATCTCCTTTTGTTGTCTAATTGCTCTGGCTAGAACTTCAAATACTATATTGAATAGGAAGGGAGAAAGTGGGCAACCTTGTCTAGTCCCTAATTTAGTGGGATAGCTTCAAGTTTCTCTCCACTTATTTTGATGTTGCCTGCAAGTTTGCTGTATATTGCTTTTATTATGTTTAGGTATGGGCTTTAAATTCCTGATCTTAGCCAAGACTATTATCATATTTTGTCAAATGCTTTCTCAGCATCTAATTAGATAATCATGTGGTTCTTGTCTTTGAGTTTGTTTATATAGTGGATTACATTGATAGATTTCCATATATTAAACCATATCTGCATCCCTAGGATAAAACCTACTTGGTCATGATGGATGATCGTTTTGATGTGTTCTTGGATTCAGTTTGTGAAATTTTTATTGAGTATTTTTGCATCTATATTCATAAGAGAAATTGGTCTGAAGGTCTCTTTCCTTGTTGGATCTTTGTGTGGTTTAGGTATCCTTGAGATTCCACCTCACACCAGTCAGAATAGCTGAGACCAATAATTTAGGTGACAGCAGATGCTGGCAAGGATGTGGAGAAAGAGGAAAACTCATCCATTGCTGGTGGGATTGCAAGCTGATACAACCAGTCTGGAAGTCAATCTGGCAGTTACTCAGAAAATTGGACATAGTATGACCAGAAGATCCAGCAATACCTCTCCTGGGTATTTACCCAGAATATGTTCCAACTGGTAGTAAAGAGACATGCTCCACTATGTTCATAGTGGCCTTATTTATAATAGCCACAAGCTGGAAAGAATGCAGATGTCCCTCAACAGAGGAATGGATACAGAAAATGTGTTACATTTACAAAATGGAGTACTACTCTGCTATTAAAAACAATGAATTTAAGAAATTCTTGGGCAAATGGATGGATCTGGAGGATATCATGCTGAGTGAGATAACCCAATTACAAAAGAAGTCACTAGTTTTACACTTACTGATAAGTGGATAATAGCCCAGAAACTTAGAATACCCAAGATACAATTTGCAAAACACAAGAAAATCAAGAAGGAAGACCAACATCTGCATTCATTCCTCCTTAAAATAGGGAACAAAATACCCATGGAAGAGTTCAGAGACAAAGTTTGGAGCTAAGAGGAATGGCTGGACCAACCAGAGACTATTTCACCAGGGATCCATCCCATAATCAGCCACCAAACACAGACACTATTGCATATGCCATAAAGATTTTGCTGAAAGAATCCTGATATAGCTGTCTTGTGTGAGGTTATGCCAGTGCCTGGCAAATAAGGAAGTGCATGCTCACAGTCATCTATATGATAGAACAAAGGGCCCCCAATGGAGGAGCTAGAGAAAGCACCCAAGGAACTGAAGGGGTCTGCAACCCTATAGGTGGAACAATATGAACTAACCAGTACCCCCAGAGCTCATGTCTCTAGCTGAATATGTAGCAGAAGATGGCCTAGTCAGCCGCCACTGGGAAGAGAGGCCCTTAGGTCTTGCAAACTTTATATGCCCCAGTACAGGGGAATGCCAGGGCCAAGAAGTGGGAGTGGATGGGTAGGGAAGCAGGGCGGTGGGAGGGTATAGGAAACTTTCAGGATAGCATTTGAAATGTAAATAAAGAAAATATCTAAGAAAAATAATAATAATCAAAGGAAGTTAACCAACTGAAGTCTCTGTAGAGAGCTGAATGCATACTTCTAAAAGTATCAAACAAGCACATAAAAATAGTGTCAATAATTATTCGATTTCCAAATCCATGCCATACTGACATGCTCTTAGAGAGTCAAAATAAATAGACAGTGAGAGAATATGCCGGCAAAAAAATCAGAAAAGTAAGAACTTTGAGGTATTGTTGATGGGACTATAAATTGATGGAATGCTATGGAAAAACCTTAGGCTTTTCCCTCAACAGCTTAACTGCACAATGAGCAGATTACCTAGCAACGCTATCAATGGTTAGATACTTGAGATAAACTAAAACATTGTGTGCACCAAAGGATGTGTGTGAGCAGCCTGGCAGGTGTCTCACCAGTAAAGAATGCTTGAGCCAAAGAAATGATGTTATGGTCCCAGAGACTATGTCCTATGCCTTACAATTACCTCTAACTCAGAGAATTTGATGCCTGATTCTTCCCTTTGAGGTCACTGCACACTTGGGCATGTGTGATGCACACATACATGTAAACAAGTACATAAACATATTTTTTAAGTTCAATATTTTTAAAAAATCCTTAATTATTAAAATCCTTTAATAATTCACGAGAACCTTCTGAGTAATATTATAATTTGGGAAACATGAGAATAATGAACAGTTTTTAATTGCCAACATTTAATAGAAGAATGCATATGCATGGCATAACTGATGTGTATGTGTTTACATAGTGTACAGGACATGAATATTTCAAAATATATATCAGGAAAACTGTATTTTATACTCTTTCTTAAAAAAATTATCACTTTATTTTATGTATAACTATATATGGTGCACCAAAAAGATGGGAGGAGAGCCCCAGATCTTTGGTACTAAGGTTGTGAGTGTTTGTAAGCCATCAAATGAGTGATGGGAACTAAAACCAGTTCCTTTGCCAGAGCAGAAATACTCTTAATTCCTTATCCATTTCATCAGCAACTTCATACGACTTCATTCATATAAAGTACCCAGAACATAAATGTTTTTGGAGACAGAAGTATATCAATAGTTTAATAAAGAGCTAGTGAGTCAGTAGCTATTATCAAAATTATGATTTTTGCATAGATATGGCTATATTAAGTAAAATTTAATTGTATTCATCAAGCAGGTAAATTATATAAAAATTACAATCTCAACAAAAAATACTATTATATATTCCATTAACATTTATGAGGCTGTTTTTAGATATCCTGACTAAATATCTTAATGAGATATTTAGGATATATAATTAAGATTCTTTAAATTCGCAAGTATCTAGACACTATTTCCCACTGTAATATTTTTATTTGTGTTCCCAAAAGCAGTGTTTCTAGTCTCTCTCCTAGCTTCATCATCTCTGTCCACTTTAATCTTTGTTTTATTTGCATTGATTTTCATTTTGGGTTAATAGTCGTTTATGGCTTTAAAATGCTATATTCTCATTCAGCTGCTTAAAATTGTGATTGTACTGATTCAATAGCAATTTTGAAGATCATACTGTGTACTATGGACTTTACTACCCATGGATGTTAGAAACATGCATGAAAGATAGATAGTGTTTTCTAAGATATGTTTGGTATTTTTGAAGGGAATAGATCATAAAGAAAATGAAAAATAAAATATTTTTTATAATTTATTAGCAATTTTTTCAAACTCCCCTCAAACTTCTCAGAATAAAGTATAAGAACTTGTCAGCAATTATACCAAGGTAAGTCAGTATGTATAGAGCCACGAAGAAAGTAAGAAGGCAAAGAAAAGTCTTCAAAAATAAGTATGCTCCACTTGGAGTACAAGTGGAAGACATAAGAATAGAAAGGAACTATTGAGGGATACACAATAAGGGACAGGGTGTAGTAGAATATAGCAGTGAGGTAAGACACTAGGGTAGAAAGCCATAAGCAAGGAGGAGTGTTGAAGTTGGGGACATTAAGTAGAAAAGGGACAGGCTAATTCAGAGAAAATGGTTATATGAAAGCCTAGAATCTCAGAGCTTGATGAAAATATTAACTGAGAGCTTGCAGAACACATGTGAAAAGGGCAAGGAGCATTAAAGCATCAATTAAGGAAGGAGGCAGGTGGGTTGGGATAGGAAGAAGGAGAAGCAATTAGCTTAGTGAAGAATAGTATGTTTGAAAGAGCCTCATGTGAACTCATTGTTAGTAAGCTAATTAAAATCCAAACAGCTTAAAAAGAGTTACCCTGCACAGGTGAGCAATATTGTTCCCAGAAGACAAGGCTTTCTAAAAGAAAACTATCCTAAGAGGCACTGGTTATTTCTGCATGATGGATTAGTCACATATAGCCCAAAGGTCTCTGAAACAACTGAGGTTATTACCTTGGGTGCCCTCAGTAATTGTTTGATAAGATGATTTTACTGAGGTAGATATCACATTCTTTGGCTGTAGACTATCGATATTATAATCTCAAACTCACCAGGAACCTTTTTCCTGCAAGCCAGCTTTCACAGGGCCAGAGGCAAGATGTAGAATGCTAATGGAGAAAAGTCATTAACAGCCTTACTCAGTGCTGGACACAGGGCTGCAATATTGACCCAACAGACAAGATTAACTCAGTGCTAGCTAGTTGCTTATGGATAAAATATCATTCTCTTTGATGACTGTGGCTACTGATCAGATTTCCTATGCTTTGATAGATGGCCACACATATAGGAGCATCATCAACTATCAATTAAAAGGTGGATGACATGAGGTTGGCCAAGGGTCATGATGTGGGAATATTGGTAAGGTCAGACTAACAACCCATAACAACTAAGCGAAGTTTTGGAATCATGCTGAAATCTAGTGTCTGAATAAGCTTCAACATTAATTAGCAAATGGCATAGCAACACAAATAAGTTATCTGTACTTCCTTCTCTGCACCAATCATTTTGGTTGCCCAAGAGCTGCCTGCAAGGGATGGACCACCACTACTAACTGCTTCTCCCTCCCCTAGGGATAAATTGTGAATTCTGAAATACTTTTTTAATGTGCTTGCTTCAGAAGCTCATGGACTAAAAATCAAATATTTTTTTCCTAAATGCAAACAAATGTGTATTTACATTCTGTTTTATTACTTTTCCCTGTGAAATTTGCTAATACATCCTCTCATGTGCATGAGGAGTAGGTGGGAGCTGAGCGTCTGTGTTATAAATTAAGGATATAAAGTTTATAAAGAATTCCCAACATTACAGCAGTACATACAGAGAAAGAAGGGTTATACACCCTGGGGAAATGACACAAAAGGTTTTACTGGATACTGTTTTTGAGTGTGGTAATAATAATAGACACTGGACTTTCACAACTCAAAGATTTTTAAGTTTCCTATAATATAATCTCCTGCAATTGGAGACATGTTTGAGGAATTGTTGCAATAAACTAGGTGAAGAAGGGACTTCAATTCTTCCTGAGTGTAGAGAGTGAGCTGGATACTTCCTTAATATCTGTCTTAGAATCCTTTGGATGTTATATGTACAATATCTCCTGCAATACTTTAAAACTTATCAGGGTATTTGAGTATTCATTATAGAGAGATAAATCTAATTTCCATCCCTCAAATAGGTATTTTAATTATACTGTGCCCTTGGATTCTGCCTGTTAACCTGGAACCTTGTTGAAGTCCTGCAGGAAATATTAATTCAGCCAGCTTTAATTTATATGCTGTGAACTTTATCCTTTTAATTGGTTCTGTTAATAACATTCATTTGAAACCTGAAGGAAATCAGAGCTGCATGTATAAAGCTTATTATACACATGAAATCCAGACTTCTCTTGATGTGAAGGGAATTTTACTCGTGGCAAGTAGTACCCAAAATACTAGAAAATCTGTATCTTAGGAATAATGAAACACATTTCTTAAATTAACTATTTTCTTCTTCATATGAAAAAAAGAATATTTCAAGGCTTTTGGCAAATGAAAGAGAGAGAGATAGTGCTACCCTAAAAAGAAAGGATGGTCTATGATAAGTAAAGGAGCAATGTCAATTCATTTCCTCCATTTTCATTTTGTATTATTATTAGGTGTTCTGAGAGATATTCACTAGCTGGTACCTTGGTCATTTCTCTCTGGCAATCCACTTCCCTCTAAATTAGTACTTACAATAATCTCTAAGGAACATGTATTTAATCTTGTAATTTGATTCCCAAAATTGCAAAAATCAAAACAGGATGAAAACCTGAAGCTTGGCAAATTGAAGGTTTAGTTTTCAGATCAGAGGTTTTAAGATGCCCTGAAACATGAGTTAGTATTTCTTGGGTGTTTAGCAGAACCAAGGCACTTGTTGCTTTCTGTTAATACCCTGGGTGAGGGTAAAAATAAACTGTGCAGTTACAATCTACTATTCTGTATATCTACAAGGGAAAACTCAAATGGACATCATTTTGGCTATGTAAATTATATCGACTATGTGGTGTTGCTAGGGACCTAGTTCTATTATCCAAATATTATAATTTAAGCAGGGAAAATTTCTGTGTCCCAGAATCTTTGGCTCGAAGCAGAATCAAACTTCCTTACTCAAACTCCAAATAGATCTAGTGTGATATAATGAGTCATGTCATTATAATTAAGTAGTGTGTGATAAATTTATGAGTATTTGTTGGGAATCAATTTGTGTACCAGAGCCACACATACATTTTTGCAGGGTTTTTTTGTATACAAAACAGTATACAGCCACTATTGTAATTTTGCGACATTTGTCACCTACAAAATAAAATTTATACTATTTGTAGTCATTACCAACCTCCTACCTCTGAGG
>LR749523.1:2928784-3057490 GCA_902729485.2 Mus minutoides
TATAAAAGCTTTCTCTGTCTGCAGCACAGTAGGGTATACATTTCTTCATGAATGGCCTTTATGAGTTTCACTACTATAGAACTGCAGGTTCTTTCTCTGTAGCTACAAATTTTATAGACAACAAAGGATTGACGTTCAAGTTATAAACATGAGACAAGGAATTTTCCACATAAGTTTCTTTAATAAAAGGAGCCATGACTGCCCTAAGATGTTCAGTCAGAATAGAAAAGTCTATCAAAACACAAGTCCTTTTCCTTTTGCAAAGGGAAATCTCTTTCAATCTTACCCCTAAGCCACTATATGTATAACACTTGTGGAAGAGAAATAGTCTGCCTACTTGGCATTTCCATAATGGTGGAAGAGTGATAAAGAAAATCATCCTCCTTTGATTGATATGTTTTGGACCTCCAGGCTTGTTGAGCAGTGAGAATAATCTAAAATGAAGTTGAGGGCTCAAAATGTAACTAAATTAATGTCTTATGAAATATATATGTTTCTATAGTTAATATTTTCCCCAGAATTCTTAGGAAGGTTTCCCTGGAGTTTTCTGGGAAGTTATTATTCTCATAGCACCCCTAGTTACTTAATAGAATTTAATATGGTTTGGGTCATACTATGGTTGTCAGTACCCAAGGAAAGCTATTTCAACTTGGGATTTTAAGCTGGATATCCTGCTATATATAAGGTCTGGGGGAGACTACCAAAATTCAAGAATGACATACTTTAGAATAAAATACAAATACTAATTTGAAGTTTGAAATCTAAAGAATCAGTGATACTGGTGAGGCATAACTTTTTTCTAAACACCAATTTCCAAAGTAGACAGATAAGATTTTTCAAAAAGCATCTTCACCATTCTCTCAGAACTCTATGCTTGTATGCCCCTGCTCTATGCTTGTATGCCCCTGCTCTATGCTTGTATGCCCCTGCTCTATGATTGTATGCCCCTGCTCTATGCTTGTATGCCTCTGCTCTATGCTTGTATGCCTCTGCTCTATGCTTGTATGCCTCTGCTTTATCTGTATAGGGTTTTATGAGACAGGATTGACAAAGGAGAACAGACTCTGGACAAGTCCCTTCATTCTTTATAGACCAACAAAACAAGTCATCAAAACCATATCTCTTCTGCACCTATTATTCCCTAGAGCCTTTAAAGACTTTCCATAACTTAGTAGGGGGAATAGAGGCTTCTGGGCAGCATGAAAATTATATTCTAGTTGGTCTGGCTCAACCTTCCTACAACCCTTTGAACATCATTGGCCTCTGTCACCTATGACCTTTCACTACTGAAAGCCATAAGCAGTGAACCTGCCTTCCAAAATGTGTCACTGTGTTCCTTTGCATGATCTGGTTCACTTCTGAAGAATATCCTCCTCCCCTAAAAGGCCCTATTTCAAAATCACCTCTGTCCTGAATCTGGTAAGAGCCCCCCACCTCCCCACCCTGTGTGCCCTGGCTATTCTGTGAAGGTGTTCTTCCTTCTATTCTACTTTACCAGCAATAAGAAATCAAAAAGCCCACTGAATTCTCCCACACTGAGTTCCAGAACAGTTGACCTAAACCTTGGACATGCATTTCAGCCAAATACTATTCCCATTTTCAGACCCTAAGATCTAAGAAACAAAGTTTAAATTAATAGCAACCTACTTTGCTTTTTGAGATAGCTTTACTCTATAGGCAGGGATCAGGTCCACATTTGACATTCAGCCAGTGCTGATGTAACTCAATCCAGTTAATGCAAAAGTAACAAGTCTGTTATTGCAGCAGTAAATGTTGTATTTATTTATGATTTCTTCATGAAGTTATTTTGAGACAAGATCACAAGATCTTGCACCCCAGGCATTTTTCAAACTCACTATGATACCAACGATGACCTTAGACTTCTGATCCTTTTTCTTCTTTCTCCCAGTTGTTGGTATTATATTATGCCATCACACCATCCAGTTTATAAGGTGCTGGGGCTTGAACACCAAGCCTTTTTTTTTTCAGGAATGTGATTAAGAACTACAGTCAAACTAAAAGAACCAAAAATGTAAAGCAGGCCTCAAATCCAATCAAGAGGTCAGCTAGTTATCCCCATAAACAGTTTTACTTAGTGGGTACATATTACAGGCCATTGCTGAAGAATGCAGGGGACAGCAATATATTAGACCAGTAACCTCATGTCTTCCCCTATAGCCCTACAGAGCATCTTCTAACATGATAAAAGCTAGCCAGTAAGGAGAATTTCCTGGTCAGGTTAAGATTGATGTCTCTGTATCCTGAAACCAAACTGAGTGGTATCTTTAACAATAGGGTTTCACCATCCAGTTATGGTGGGCAAAAGCAAAAGGAATGGCAATAGTCTGTCCTGATCCATAAGAGGAAATTCATTCCTGGTACTATAAACCTAAATATGACCCAAACTCGTGGCTAGGAACATCATGATCTCTGGGGAAGAAACGATTTGTATTGTTTATCTAAAGTACAACATGGCATTGTCAAACTCCCTTCTAAATATTTGTTTCTATACTCAGCCATTTTTGCTCCTTCAAAGCAATAGGCAGTGGTTAAGACAGAGACACTTTACTATTCAAAGTGATAAAAAATAAGAAAAAGTTTGTGCTAAGCTATCAGTGTGACACTTGTATCAATCCTTTCCCATTCAAAGCTAAGGGAACATTGAGGAAAGCCAGAAAAATGGAAGAGCCAGAATCCAGAATAGTGGGCAGAATTCAGGGCAAGGTTGTGTATTACATATGACATTTCTATTGTACATATGAACTCACAGCACCTGTGGCTACCCACACAAGATCTGTGCAAGATCAAATGGGTTAAAAATTCCAGCTTAAATGCGGTGGGTCTCCTAAATGAAGCTGCTATTGGCGATAGTTGGTGTGGGGGAACAGTCACTTTTCTTTAGCAGTGTAGAGACTGGTAGATTCCTCATGCGCTCATGGATGGCCCAATACCTGGACTCATATGAACGGCACTAATTGGGCTCTCTGAGGTTAATTTATTAATGAGAATGAGATCTGTGCAAGGAAGCAGGAACATCATTAGCCTTAATCCACTACAGCCTACAATATAGCTAATTATCAAAGTATCATTATTTTTTTAATTCTATAGTGTCTAAGAACAAAAGCATACATTAAAAGCATTGACTGGCAAGGAAGATCTGAATGAAATTTTGAAAATAGTCACACCTTTCTGATGGATTTTTAATAGTTTTGGGGAATAGAAATATTTTATTCTCTTTACTCAAATATAATAGTCTATCATCTGTCATTACTATGTAAAAGTCTATTTGTAGGGTAAGTTTGATCCTAAAATAGCTTA
The DNA here is from genome assembly GCA_902729485.2 of Mus minutoides. Taxonomy (NCBI): domain Eukaryota; kingdom Metazoa; phylum Chordata; class Mammalia; order Rodentia; family Muridae; genus Mus; species Mus minutoides. Next base: position 2,932,103 of record LR749523.1, read on the forward strand.
GAAGGAAGATTTATATATGCAGAGGCAAAGCCTTTTTGCTGTTGAATTATCACAATTAGTATGCTATCAAGCACATAATTTACCAATCCGTTTACCGTACACTGTAGTCAGGATCTTTGATTGATAGGTAGATTGGTCTATTAAGACTTAGTTCACTAGGATAAGTTCCATAGTAGAAAGATGTGCAAATATTGAGGTTTCATGGAGTTTGATGAGCCCAGAGCAGTTACGAACTACGAAGGGATAATCTCATTCAAGGGGAGACAGAAGGACACAGACACAGAGAGACAGACAGAAGAGGAGACAGAAGGACACAGACATGGGATGTGTCAGACACTGTGAATTGGTCAAATGCACCATACAAAAAGTCATTTAGCATCAAAATTTATTAACCAAAGTAGAATCATTTCTTAAGTTGAGGTAGTTGCTAAGCCAGAACTAGCCACTATGAGAAGTGATATTGGCCTCCCATTTATACAATCACATTAATTATAAAGACTATTACACTTAATTTAAAAAGGCATCTGTTTAAAGAAAAAAGAAATCTCTGACATTTTTATTTGTTCCATAAATTAAAAAAAAAATGTGTTTGAGATAAATGAGACCTGAGTCTATTGTCCGAAGAAACTAAGTGGTCTTCTCACAGTTGGAAGTTGCTTCTGTCATGAAGCTTTGACTTCCTAAATGCCTCTTCTGATTAGAGTAAATATGTCCATGAAATATAGAACACTGTACAAGCAAAAAAAAACCAAAAAACAAAAAACAATGCACCTTCTTCTATGGAATTCCCATTTATTTTTTAAAAAAGAAATATTCTACAACCTGTGCAAAGATGGAAAACTTTGCCATTAAAAAGTGCTAGGTACTGGACCAAGTTCCTTCTGTATCAAATCTTATGTTAATGAATTCTGATGAAAAACAGCTGACTTTATGCATTTATTTTAATAAGCCGGTGAAAACAGTCCATTTGCAGTGTAAAAACCCCTTGTCTTTTAAAAATGCTAGACAGAATATTTTAATAAATTAAATTTGTCTGCCTGTCAAATCTGTCAAATTGACAAGAGCCCCCCAGGAGCACTGCTGATGCTGGAGCCCTATTTTTACTGTAGGATTACATTTGGAATTTAATATGGGCTACTTAGGGGAAGAAGACTCCAGCTATCAGAGTAACTGTAAGCAGCAAATTTTAATGTAATATTTTAAGTCTCCAAACTTATAGGGCTAGAATGATTTTGTTGCCTTGGAAAATTCTCTCATTATCTACAAAGGTGTCTCAAATGTATTTGTTTATAATAGTGAACTAGCCGGGCAGTAGTGGCGCACGCCTTTAATCCCAGCACTTGGGAGGCAAAGGCAGGCAGATTTCTGAGTTCGAGGCCAGCCTGGTCTACAAAGTGAGTGCCAGGACAGCCATGGCTACACAGAGAAACCCTGTCTTGAAAAAACCAATAATAATAATAATAATAATAATAATAATAATAATAATAATAATAACAACAACGAACTTAGTTGAGATGACAAGTCCCCAGCACAAGGAAGGTAACTGTGGACATAAACTTACAGATACAAAACCCAGGTCATCAGTTGTCTTTGCTCCAGTGAACCTTATGTCAGCTGGGTCTTACTGTCATCATTGAGCAAATGGGGACATTGAGGCTTGATAGAGGGCAAACACCAATCTCAAGATCACATCATAGAGCTAAAGCGATGGCTCAGCCTGTAAAATGCTTCAAGTTTAAGAAGCTGAATTTGAGCTTAGAAAGACATGTTCTGTGACATATGTTTATGATTAAAACACTGGGAAGATGGAGACAAGCTGTCCCTGGAGCTTACCATCGAACCAATGTAGCTCACAACTTAGTGGGAGGCCACTTCTCAACATGCAGCTCCCAAGGAACCACCTGAGAGGTTGGCCTCTGGCTTCCACATGCAGAAACAAGCATGCATAACTACACATACCCACACCAATTGTCACACATCTTGCAGATAGCCACCCTTCGTTTTAATGTTGATATTCTAATCTGAAGTCACTGTCCTTTGTTTTCATAGCCTGATTAACAGCTTCTTTTTTTTTCTGGCAGGAAAAAAAAACATAGTTAATATTTTCAGTTAGCATATGAGAGCTTTTATACAAAATTTCAGGTAAACAACTGGACAACAACAGTAAGTTTTTCTCTTAATATTAAAATAATGCACACTAAAGAAATGAGCATTGTGTATAATATACATAAATTAATACTCCCAAAGGACTTTTAACCAAGCAAACACTGGGTAGACTAGGTAATAGATACATGAATCACCTAGATTTAGCTGTCAGTCTCTAGAGTAAAATGTCCAAGTACAAATACATATCAGGGTTAAAATGAAATCTAGCTTCTATATTGAGGTTGTTTTATTGTTCATCCTGAACTTCAGAATCAAAGAAGTATCTATTGGACAGTATTCAAGGCATCTGTGTCTGTCACAGTGGGACCAAGGTCTAAGTCAGCAGGTTTCTTATGTATTGCTCAAAATATTAAGTTGTTTATCATGTCATGGCAAAAAGTCCTTCAGAAATAAGTGGAACAGGGCCAATGAGATGACTCAGTGAATAAAGGGGCTTGTTGTGCAACTTGACCATCCGATGTTTAGCATTACATCCTTCATCAGAAGAGGAAAAATCATCCAGAAAATTGTCCACTGATTTCTACAAGTATACTATGGAATGTATACCCCCATCCACACACAATAAGTTTATTTTTTAAACTTTTTAAAAATGGAAAGAGAAAAATATATCTGCATATTATACTTATAAATTCTTATTAAAATATGTTTTAAAGATTATAAAATATATTATGTAGTTTCAGTTAATTTTTTGATAGCCAGTAATAGCTGTACACAAAGTGGTAGGATACAATATTAACATGCAAAATCAGTGGCCTTCCTACATACTAATGAAAATGACACTGAAAGAGAGATCAAGGAAAGAACTCCTTTTTAAAATAGTCATAAACAACAATAAAATACATGAGAATAAATCTAACCAATGAAATAAAAGACTTCTACAACCATGAATGCTTTAAAATACTGATGAAAGAAATTAAAGACGTCAGAAGATAGAAAGCTGCCCTATTAAACATAGTGAGTTACTTACTTTTAAAAAGACAAGAAATTGGGAGGAAGATGGGAAAAATATCAGGTGGAGGAAGCTGGAATATAGAAGTTGGTATGGATATGACAAAGATATATGGCATATATTAAATTTTCAAAATTAAAAAATGTTTCTGTTCCTGGCCCTAATAGTCAGTCTTGACATGAACCTGCCTGAAGGACCCCTTCATGTGCACAGTGGCATATCTAACTTAAGAGAGCAGTCCTGTGAGAGGCTGCAGTGAATCAATGTTTATCTGTGACCAGTCTCTTAAAAGAACATCTGATGACTCAATATATGGTATTTCCATGTCTGAGTGAGATTAGTTATTGCTTATGAACCACAGACTGACTAGAGAACAAAAAGATCTCAACAAATAGAACCAAGTCATTAAATCATTGAGAGAGTAGAGTGGTATGGTAGAATGAACAAAGAAGTTTGGAATCCAAGGCTACAAATCTAATTCATTGCTTTTGGGGTATGGCAACAGATGAACCACTGCCTTGAGCATCCATCCCCTTAGTTTTAAAGGGACATCATGAGCATGCTTTGAGTGTATCTAACAGTGAGTGGTTCTTAACTTGTGTGTTCTGATCCTTTCACAGGGGTCAGCTAAGACCATTGAGAACACAGAGATTTACATTATTATTCATAACGGTAGAAAAATCACAGTTACAAAGTAGCAACAAAAGAATTTTATGATCAGGGGGTCACCACAGCATGAAGAACTGTATTAAATGGTCACAGCATTAAGAAGGTTGATAACCACTGGTCTGTAAATTAGTTCATCTATAGTGTTTTGTATATAAAATGCATTCTGTGTGTTGTTCCACGCTAATAACAGTGAATCCCAAGAACTTCAGGGTATGAGCCTGAATGTGGGGGGTGGAGAGAGGGGATGCTGAGAGAAAGCAGGGAGAAATGTGTGGTGTAAACAACAAATCTCAATACAGGAAGCTTCCTGCATGTGCAGACTTTTACAGCTGACTATTCCTCTCTTGGGTCCTCTTAAGAGCCACACCTTTTCTACCATGAGATGACAAAGTGAGAGTGCTTTTTATGAACGAAGAAACAGACCTTTGTCAGACATAATATCTGCTGGCACCTTGATTGTGACTTTACCAGCTTCCAGAAATGAGATACATAAATGTGTTCTGTTTATAAACCATCCGGTTTATGGTGCTTTTTATAGCAGTCCAAATAATCTCCAGCATTGATTTGTGAGTTGTCTAAACAAGTCCTCCATCGTGCCACAGAGGATTCCATACTTTACACTATAGAACTTCATTGCTTTTCTATGAAATTGGCTTAGTTGAAGCATCCACTTAACATCCTGCAATTGAAAAAAAAACAGCATGCATTGGGGTCTACCAGACTGGGAGCTCAATGGCTTTTAACTTGGTCTATTTTGTTATGTTTAAGAAAACTACTGACAACTCATAAGTGTCTATATTTCATAACATACTTGTGTTTATACTAGAAATAACTCTTATGGTATAATCTCTTACTGTTTTGAAGTAATACTTTCGTTATGAATGAGTATTAAATATGAAATTTCAAAAAAAGAAAATACTTGTTTATAGTCATACTGCCTACTAAATCACTATTTATGCATTGAGATCTTTCTCTAATAATATTTCGAAGCATGTCTTATTTTCCACTGTATTTATAAACACAATTTAATATCACACATTTCATTTAATATACTGCCAGCTACACTAATGTCAATACAAACTCCATGTAAACATGAATTTAGTGATTGCAAATGATTGTACTAATGGATATCCCATGGTTTATTCAATCATTGTGTTCATTATCAAATATTTGCATAGTTTACAAAGCTTAGTGTTAAAAATGCTGCAGTAAATAGCTGGGTAAATATTTTTTCTTTACTTTTAGTTACCTCATCAGAATGTATTTCTGTATATGGATTTACTATATAAACAGATATAAAAGACCTAAATAAATAGATAATAGATAAAAGTAGATATAGCTACAGATATACATAAACACACTATATATTCATATATATGTGTTTATAATATATTGCATGAGTATATATATATATATATATATATATATATATATATATATATATATATACCCATTTCTACCATCCTTCTCACCAGAGGACTCCAGTTTGATGTTCTTGTTAATGCGTTCTTTGTGTTAGATCAGTCAATAAATGTTTTCTGCATATATTATAGATGTACACAAATAATATCATGCTATACACTACATATTGTTCCCTCCTCCTTTTTCCCTTTATACTAAGTTTTTAAGAGACATCCATGTTGTTTTTTGAAGTTTTAAAATGATTGAAGGCTGTATACTTGGTTCTGTGCGCATAACATTCAACAATTCCCTACTCTTTATTGAATGGATTTTCATAAACTGTGTGCAGTTGTGCGGTGCGACACTTAGTGCTGAGATAAATTTCCCTGGACCTATTTCCCTCCTACTCTAGAACATAGAAAGCTGTATAGCAATGACTCCTTTGTTTGGGTCTCTCCAAATTCCTATTTTGGAAACTTATTTCCTCAGTTGCCAGTGCTGGACCTAGGGGAAGTGCCTGGGTAATGGAGCCCTACCTCACAATGGGCTAAAACTTTTTTGTGGACTTTGAGGGACAAGGAGCTGGATAGATGATCAGAACTCCTAAATAGTAACAGGTTGCCTCTCCTTTTGCGGCTGGATTAATTACCTCAGGTTGTAAAGGGAAGCCCCCACCTTCTGTCTTCTTACTTCTGTGCATCCCATCTCCTAGTCTCTGGCATGAGTGGAAAAATATAAAGCTCTCATCAAAAGTGGCTATCCAATCCCAGGCATCCTAACCTTGAGAAGCATGAGCCACAGTTAATTCTGGATTTAGTATGTTATTTGGTATTAGACATTCTTAATAGCAGGAGAAACTAGACCAAGATGACCTGGAAGGCAAGAAGATACATGTACTTAAGTTGCCCAGTCCTGCCAAACTTTCCTCTAGGCTGTGTTCTCAGCAGTCACACATGTGAGTCCCTGTATCCAGATATCCCACCACCAAACTCCTCATGCTTGAATATTTTTACATTTCCATGATCACTACTGAGTTTAAGCACACATTTAAATGCTTGCTAACAATCTGTATTTCTCAAATCTAATTTGCCCATTTATAGTATGGATACATTTGACTGACAATTTTTTTTTCCGCTGTCACTAGGGAAAAAGAAACTAACTGGTATTTAAAATGTTACTGCTGTGTTTCCTGTACTAAAATTATATCGTTTTCTCTGGCTGAAGTTTGTAATTTCATAGGTTGATTCATGCATATGTAGGTTTGTTGAACTTATTATAAATTGATATATCTTGATATTTTTTATAAAGTTTATTAATGCCCATACATTAACCAAGTGTCTAATAATCTGGTAATTTTAGACCTCTTATTTTTTTTTTAATTTCTAAATTTTACTAGCTGCAATTATGAGAAAGGCATATGCTCTCTTAATAATTAAAATACGAATAGGAAAGCAAGACAGATTACTTTCTTTGTCAACCTGGATGACAACCTACAGTGTCAGGTGACCACAGTGAATAAGTCCAGAGGACAGTTTTTATAAGCCTAATGTAGACCCATTCATCCATTTCCTCACTGGCTGAGTAATGAGGAGGGAAATATTTTTTCCCGGTCAGATTTATTCTATGTAAATTTCTATTATTAATAAGTTAAATAACATCTAGTTTTCTTTTTTGTGATCTATTTTTTAATTATTATTATATGTAAGTACACTGTAGCTATCTTCAGACACTCCAGAAGAGGGTGCCAGATCTCGTTACGGATGGTTGTGAGCCACCATGTGGATGCTGGGATTTGAACTTATCACCTTCGGAGGAGCAGTCGGGTGCTCTTACCCACTGAGCCATCTCACCAGCCCCTTTGTGATCTATTTTTATTAGATAATTTTTATTAACATTTCAAATGTTATTCCTTTCCTAGTTTCCCTTCTGAAAATCCCCTATCCCCTCCCCTCTCCCCCTGCTCAGCAACCTACCCACTCCTGCTTCCTGGCCCTGGGATTCCCCTATGCTGGGGCATAGAACCTTCACAGAACCAAGGACCTCTTCTCTCATTGATGAACAACTAGGCCATCCTCTGCTACATATACAGCTAGAGCCATGAGTCCCACCATGTGTTTTCTTTGGTTGGCTGTTTAGTCCCTGGGAACTCTGGGGTTACTGGTTCATTCATATGTTGTTCCTCCTATGGGCTGCAAACCCCGTTGGTTCCTTGAATACTTTCTCTGGCTCCTTCACTAGGGACCCTGTGCTCTGTCCAATGGATGACAGTTAGCATACACTTCTGTATTTGTCAGGCTCTGTCAGAGCCTCTCAGGAGACAGCTATATTAGGAGAAAAATGTCATAGAAACCTTCTCTCCTTTCCCCTGACACTTGAGGGTTTTTTTTTTCCTCATGGGCTCCTCTTTACATTTATGTACAGTTTATTAAGTTTTTTTCAGGCACATGAGCCTACAGGCATACTTTGCCTTTTGTAATTTTCTATTCTAAATTTCTAGTAGAGACCAGGTTAGCTAGGGCAAGAGTTCAGTGCTTTATGTTTATAGTAATGGAATCCGAGCTGACTCAAGATAGTTTGACTTTGAAAATGCACCATCTAATTTTTTATCTTATGCAATTACTTTTAAATGGTAAGATTCTTTGACCCTGAAAACTTCCTACACATTCACTGCCAGTTGGAAAAATTAATTCTTTGCTTGTACACAAAGCTAATTAGCCTCTGTTTGTTAGTTGTACAAACCTGTACCAATGATGTAGTGGATTTTGCCATATTATTACAGGATAGAATTTATGAATATTTTATTTCACCAAGCATCGCACTTAGAAAGACTCTTTTTTGAACAAATTATTTCAAGCTTTCAGCCAGGAAGTTTATATTTCCATTTGTTTACATTTAAATATGTAATTGATTCTAGCATATGTCATAAGCCCAAGTTTATAATTATGGCAATTTATTTCAATAGCCAACTTTCAACTTTGTAGTTTTTCCTGTATTCTAGTCTATGTATATGGGCTTATTTTTTTATTTTTATATTTGTATCATTATCTACACCTAGTTGCTACTTTATGTGTCAGCAGAATAAATTACTACCAACTTTCACTGTGACTTTAATATAGAATAAGACTGATCATCATTATTTGTTTTCTGTGTCATTTTTTATTTTTCAATGAATATTCTGGCTGTGTTAGTTACTTGTCTTGTTTCTGCTGTGAATTATCTAACAAAGCAACTCAAGGAAGGAAAAGATTATGTTGGTTTACAATTGTATTGATATGGTCCATCATGAGAGGAGCATGGAGCAGGAGGCTGCTGGTCACACCTCATCCACAGTCAGAAAGGAGAAAGAAATGAATGTTGGTGTTTTGCTTGCTTTCTCCTCCTAATTCAGTACTGGACACCACCCCTTGGACTGGGACACATTTAGGGCATCCTTCCTACCACAATTCACCTAATCTAGATATCCCACACAGATACACTCAGAGGATCTGTTTCCATGGTGATTCTAAATCCCACAAAGTTGATGGTCAAACGTATTGCACTCGCTTAATATTTTTCTTTACTATGCTGTCTAGATTAAGTAGAGGTAACAGTAACAAGTATCTATGAATTGTTTGTGATATCAAAGGACTAACTTCTAAAATTTTAACACGTCTGAGTTTTTTCATAGGTGTTTTAGTAGAAAATCTATATTAAGGGAGTTCTTTCATTTTTTTCTTTTCAATAAATGTCAACTAAAAGCTAAAATGTAAGGAATGCCAGTTCTAAATACTGTAAGACACAAAGCACCCAGTATACTTATGTATTACTTGTAGTCAGAGACACTGTCCTCTGGACCATTTCTATAAAGTGAACAAATATTCAGCTACTGTGAATCAAACGTTCTCAGGAGTACATCCCAAGCATCTAGATATTGATGCAATCAAAGATATGTGAAAGATTCTTTAATGCAGTATTGTTAGACTTACCAGAAAGCTGTGAAGAATAATTTATATTCTACGGAGTATAAATAATGCATTCTATGTTCAGTAAAGACACACACAATTGCTATGAAATGAATTTCATGTTCAGTGATATAGATAAATGCTATTAACATAATATTGAAAAAGTGATGCTTACATATTACTGTTTACCTTAAAAAAAGACTAAATTAATTACCTTAGATTTAAGGTATTATGTGTATAAAGATAATAGCTACCTTTGCATAGGTTCTTAAAACACTCATTGAGTGGTTTTATTTAAGCTAATTTAAATGTTGAATGTGAGGGATATGAGGAAGGCCTTGAAGCCATTAATAACATTCTATTTCTCAACCTTGGTGATTATTATAGAATTGTGTTTGTCTCTGCTCAAATAAATATACATACTTTTAAAAGTTTAAGCTGATTGAATGAGGAAATGAAGCGATGGCTGAAATGCACTGTAAATTAAACTGAAAAGGAATCATTCTACTGTGAAATAAGGAACTTTGTTTATTCTGTCATATTTTGTTTATTCCCTGTTCCGTTTCTAATGAGGAATGAGATTTGGGGGGAGGAGTCACTTCCTTACTTTGAATCACTGTTCCTAATTTCTCAAAAATGAAGGCTGAACTAAACAATCTTCAAATACTCCTGAGTCCTACAATTCTGTAAAATAAGAACTTCCCCTGAAGTTTCTCCAGTTTCTTCTATTGATTGTTAGGGAAATCTGGATTCTTTGTTCTTTACACACAAGCATCACCTTTCTGGGTTTCTTTCATCCCTTTTTGTGGCTTCCTCGGTGATTCTTCAACGTAAACAGCCTGTGGAAAATCAATAGGCACTTTTCTGTTACTAAATTATTTTTCTGGCATATATATGCCTTGTGAGAATATTGTAGTCTATCCATGATGCCAAAACAAAAATACTAAAAAAAAAAATATCTGGATAGATTATGAAGAAGTGAAAATTATTTGTCATAGTTCAGGAATTGTGAAATCTAAGATCAAGGTACCAGCAGGCTGGAAGACTAGTGAGAGTTTCTACACACAAGGTGGCCACCTACAAAGTCTAATCCCTCATGACTGACAGGAAGGGGTTCTCTCTGAGAACTCTACTAGAAAGAATTCATATCTCCTAATTACCTCATCAAAGGCCCCATTGCTCAACACCACCATTTTGAGGTGAGTATCTTATGAACGCACCAGGCAGGAAGGGGCATAACAAATGTTTATGCTGTGTCCAGCTGCTTCTTTGGCACAACCTGTGCCCATAAGGGTTGTTTTCTTGTTTTGTTTTTTATTTTACTTGCAAACCTACAAAGCAGACCATAGTGACTCTATCGAATGATAAATTAATTATGTTAGAATACACACTACACATGCTGGATCATAAAACTGGTCGATAAGACCATCCAGTCTTCTACTGCTGGTTCTCAAGTTCAAGGAAGGCAATGAAGATTTGGGGAAAACAGATAAAAAGAAGTCTACCACCTTTTACTTTTATCTTTTCTTCTTTTTTTTAATTAACTATTTTTTAATTTACATTTCAAATTTTATCCCCTTTCCTGGTTCTGACACCCACAAAACCCTTATCCCATCCCCCCCAACCCCCTGCTTCTATGAGGGTGTTCCCCCACCCACCCACCCATCCACCCATCCACTCTTGCCTCCCCACCCACGAATTCCCCTACCCTGGAGCATCTAGCCTTTGCCGGACCAAGAGCCTCTTCTCCCACTGAGGCCCAACAAGGCTCTCCTCTGCCACATATGTGACTGGAAATATGAGTCCTGCCATGTGTACTCCTTGGTTGGTGGTTTAGTGTCTGGGAGCTCTGGGAGGAGGAGGGCGTCTGGTTGGTTGATATTGTTCTTCTTCCCATGGGGTTGCAAACCTCTTCAACCCCTTCAGTCCTTTCTCTGTCTTCTCCACTGGAGACCTCATGATCAGTCCAATGGTTGCCTTCGAGCATCCACCTCTGTATTTTTCAGGCTCCAGCGGAGTCAATCAGGAGACAGCTACATCATGCTCCTGCCAGCAAGCACTTCTTGGCATAAACAATAGTGTCTGGGTTTGGTGACTGCTTATGGAATGGATCCCCAGCTGGGACACCCTCTGGATGGCCTTCCCTCCAGTCTCTGCTCCATATTTTGTCTCCAGGTTTGCTCCAACGAGTATTTTGTTCCCCTTTCTAAGAAGAACCGAAGCACCCACCCTTTGGTCTTCCTTCTCCTTGAACTTCATGAAGTCTGTGAATTGTATCTTCGGCATTCCGAGTTTTAAGGCTAATATCTACATTTTAGTGAGTGCATTCCATGTGTGTTCTTTTGTGATTGAATTACTTGACTCAGGATGATATTTCCTAGGTCCAACCACTGGCCTAAGAATTTCATGAATTCATTGTTTTCAATAGCTGAGCAGTACTCCATTGTGTAAATGTACCACATTTTCTGTATCCATTCCTCTGTTGAGGAACATCTGGGTTCTTTCCAGCTCTTGGCTATTATAAATAAGGCTGCCATGAATATAGTGGAGCATGTGTCCTTGGTATATGTTGAAGAATCTTCTGGGTATATGCCCAGGAGTGGTATAGCTGGATGCTCAGATAGTACTATGTCCAATTTTCTGAGGAACCACCAGACTGATTTCCAGCTTGCAATCCCACCAGCAATGGAGGAGTGTTTGTCTTTCTTCACATCCTAGACAGCATCTGCTGTCACCTGAATTTTTGATCTTAGCCATTCTGACTGGTCTGAGTTGCAATCTCAGGGTTGTTTTGATTTGCATTTCCCTGATGACTAAGGATGTTGAACATTTCTTTAGGTACTTCTCGACCATTAAATATTCCTCAGTTGAGAATTCTTTGTTTAGCTCTGTATCCCATTTTTAATAGGACTATTGGATTCGCTGGAGTCTAACTTCTTAAGTTCTTTGTAGTATATATTGGATATTAGCCCTCTATCGGATGTAAGATTGGTAAAGATCTTTTCCCAAACAGTTGGTTGCCTTTTTGTCCTACTGACAGCATCCTTTGCCTTACAGAAGTTTGGCAAATGTAATCTTTGTATGAGATCCCATTTGCCAATTCGTGATCTTAGAGCATAAGTCATTGGTGTTCTGTTCAGGGAAATTTTCCCCTGTGCCCACATGCTCAAGGCTCTTCCCCACTTTCTTTTCTATTAGTTTCAGTGTCTCTGGCTTTATGTGGAGGTCCTTGATCCACTTACACTTGAGCTTTGTACATGGAGATAAGAATGGACCAGTTTGCATTCTTCTACATGCTGACCTCCAGTTGAACCAGCACCATTTGTTGAAAATGTTGTCATTTTTCCACTGGATGGTTCTAGCTCCTTTGTCAAAGGTGACCATAGGTGTGTGGGTTCATTTCTGGATCTTTAATTCTATTCCATTGATCTTCCGGCCTGTATCTGTACCAATACCACACAGTTTTTATCACTATTGCTCTGTAGTACAGCTTGAGATCAGGGATGGTGATTTCCCCCAGAAGTCCTTTTATGATTGAGAATAGTTTTCCATATCCTGGGATTTTGGTTATTTCAAATAAATTTAAAAATTTCTCTTTCTATATCTAAACAATTGAGTTCAAATTTTTATGTGGATTATATTGAATCTGTAGATTGCTTTCAGCAATCCTGCCAATCCATGAGTATGGGAGATCTTTCCATCTTCTGAGATCTTCTTCAATTTCTTTCTTCAGAGACTTGAAGTTCTTATCATACAGTTCATTCACTTCCTTAGTTAGAGTCACACCAAGGTATTTTATATTATTTGTGAATATTGTGAAAGGTGTTGTTTCCCTAATTTCTTTCTCAGCATATTTATCCTTTGAGTGTAGGAAGGCTACTGATTTGTTTGAGTTAACTTATATCCAGCCACTTCACTGAAGTTGTTTATCAGGTTTAGGAGTTCTCTGGTGGACTTTTTGGGGTCACTTAAGTATACTATCATATCATCTGCAAATAGTGATATTTTGACTTCTTCCTTTCCGATTTGTATTCCTTTGACCTCCTTTTCCTATCTAATTGCTCTAGTTAGAACTTTAAGTACTATATTGAGTAGATAGGGAGAGAGTCTTGTCCGTTATTTTAGTGGGATTGCTTCAAGTCTGAGAACACCACCCGGTATTCCACTAACCACTGTCCCTTCCTGCAGCTGAGTCAGTTATGAAGTTGAGCTGTCTGCATGTCTTCTATGAGAAGCATGTAAGCCTTCCTGGTAGCTGGGTTTGGTAATGTGCCCAGGTTCTGACAGATAAAATGTGATTTGAGGTGATCTTCAACTCCCTGCATTCCTGAGGAGATGGGCTATGGGAAGGCCTTTTTATTGCCCTTTTCATAGCTTCTGTTATTGTGATGAAAAAGTGTGTAGCTTAAGACTGTGTGAACAAAAACACTAGGAATGTTGGAGGTCAAACTTCAGATAGAGGTCCACATCCCATAGTTAACAGAGATGCTTCCATCTACAAGGCAAAGTAAAATAACATGTATTACTGTATAAATCACTGTTGTTTAGGTTTTGAACATAAAGCCCTCAAAATGTATCCTACCTGAAACATTCCTTGGGATGATTATGGACCCAAACTCTATGAGTAGGAACCATCTTTCATGCAGATACTGGACAAAACACTGCCCTTATAACTAAGGCTTTTAAATGTATGGTACTTATATTTTAAAGCATCCCTTGTCTTCTTATTAACTCTGTACTGTAGAGTCTACAGCTTTCTGGAAGCCCAACATTATAAGAAAGAGGATAGTAGAGCTGGACCACCATATTTAGAGAAGTGACAGGAAGTATTTGGGAAAGACAGCAATTAAAAAGGTGCAAGTTAGCCATCTGAACTCATTAAAGTCATCTAATTAGCAAAACAAATAGCAGGATTCTTTGCCCTGGATGGTTTAAAGTGTTTTGAATTTCTCTCTCAGAGAAACAGTAGATGAAGCAAATGATAAGCCCAAGACAAAGAGAAACAGCAACAGTAAAATCTAGAAAAGACCAGGAGGATTATAAACAGTTTCTGCAATGCAGAATCAATTAGTCATTGGGGCTGTGAAATTTACAAAATTGATCTGCATTAAGTATAATAAATTCTCAAAGGACATAAGCATCTTTACTCACACATTTACCCTCTGCTATTACGACCACAGATGGAAAAGGACACAGAGGATATTCTACTCATTAATCTGGTATTGATTCACCATTTGCTTTATGCTGCATATTCTTTCAATAGCCGGATGAACAACAACAAAATCAGCCATCATTATGATTCCATAAGAGAAAGAGAGTAAATAAACCAAACACATCATGTAGAGTTGAGAGAAGCTGAAGTGCTGCTAAGTGCAGTAATTAATACTGGAGTACCAGAAAGGAAATGTGAACAAGAAATGGGTGAGAAATGTGCTATTTTAGAATGGAAGTGCCTTTATGACATTTAAGCAGAGAGTTGAACTGAATGGGGGAGTGGCAGACAGCCATAACACAGAGATGACCCCACCATGCAGAAAAGACTCTTGGATGAAGCCTTTCAAGTACAGAGGGTATCTGCATCAGGAACACTACTGCCCTCCCCTTCTGTGCTGAGAAAGACAATACTCCAGGTACTAGTATTACTCTAGTTACTATTCCCAGAGCTGCATGAAAACCCTGCTGATACCCAAGAGTAAGTCAAGGAAGAAAGCCAGGGGCTGTGCTTGCTGTCTGTCTTGCAGTTTAGGCTTTCCACTTTTTTCCCCCATAATCTGTATCCTTGGAGAGATGCCTGGCAGAACTAGAGACAAGAGAGACCCACCTCAGTGGTGGGTCCTCAGTATCCTTTAGATCAAAAGAGGAGATCACCAGCGGTAGACTGAAATCACCTGTGAAAAGGTTAGATGATTTCTCCACTTCAGTAAGCTGTTGAGCTTAGCACAAATCTATATTTACTTTCAAAAGGTGTTTGTAGATTCTGCAGTAACCTGCTTTTTTCAGTCATGATAAATCTTGTTTACTGTACTTTTAATTTGATGACTCTAGCTCATAATTCACTGGGCTCATTGATCTTTCCTTATTGACCTAAGCACTATTTTAAATATGCTCCAAATTTTCAGGTACCCCATAGATAACTTACTGAGTTTTTGCGTGTTTTGTTTTGATTAAGATTTTATGTAGAAGAATTAAAAAATAGTCTAGACTAAGGGTTTACAAATTAGGACCTAATCTCACTGGACGGTCTAGATATCAACAAATATTTTATTGCAGCGTAGCCATGCTTGTATCTTTATGTATAATTGCCTGTGATAGAGGGGTATAATAGAAAGCCACAAAGAATCATGGTATTAAATCATGGATTTAAAAGACAAGGTAGACTATGGGAAAAATTCTCTGCCCGGAAAGCTCATAAATTGATATCTATCTTTGGACTGTCTCTGTATTCAAATTCTTAACTGAAGTGTTTTAAAAATCTAGTTCATAGTTTTCACTTTATCTTAGGAAAGCTTTATAAAGTGTTATTTTCCCTTTTTATTCTAAAAGATATTATTTTCACTCTTTTGGTTTGTTAATTTATTTATGAATCTGACAAATGAACTTCAAAAGAAAGCTTTGTTCTGCAGCAGTTTAACACAATGCTTTTTTTTTTTTCTTGGTGACCTTCTTAGTGTCAATTAGTAGCAAAATGTTCAACAATGTTATTCAAATTTCCCATGAAGCTACTGATGATGTGTGAGATACTGAGAAAGGTCTTTTATCCTGATGACTTCCCTTGTATTCCTGTATCTATTTCTCTAGCATTTTTTTTATATCAGCAACAATCTTTCTCATGGACAGTATTTCCACATTGGTACTTTCAATGAGAAATTTTAAGCCAAAGTTTGCTTAGTGTAAACATTATTATATATGATATAACTTTTCTATTTAATAAAATTTTTAATTATTTTTTAAGTATTTTATACAATGTCTTTTAATTATATTCATCCTACATTCCTCCCCTTAAACCTTCAAAAGTCCACTGCCACCTGCATACTTCCTAATATGTGTCTTCTTTTTAAAATTTAATAACCTATTGAATCCAACTTCTGTTATTCATATACTACTCAGTGTGGAACAAACCACTAGAGTGTGGTGGACCTACCAGAATCCACATACTCTTGAAGAAAACAGACACTCCTTCATTAAGAATTCATCAAATATCCATAGCCTCTCAAGGCCCTCAGTTATACAGCTATCTTCTAAAATTCATTCTGAAAATGTTGCATCTTAATAGGAGGTTTTGTTCACTTTTTTGAATGCCATTATTGATCTGGTCATGTTTTAAATTCACTTTTTTCTTTTTTTTTAAAATATATTCTGTTTTTTGTTCTCTCTCGCCATCCCACTCTCCCTCTCCCTCCCTCTCTCCCTCTCCCTCTCTCTCCCTCTCCCCCTCTCTCTCTTCCTCTCCCTCTCCCTCTCTCTTTCTCTCTCCCTCTCCCTCCCCTCCCCCTATTTCCTCTCTCCTCCCTCCTCTCTCTCTCTCTCTCTCTCTCTCTCTCTCCACTTTTTGGTGACAGATTATTATCAGAATTTCTGTTCTTTTGTTGATTTTATCTGTTTTCCAGAGCTTGCTCTAGTGGCTATATCAGGATTTCACATAGAATCAACATAATCTCTTCCGGTATAACTAATAAACATAAAATCATACACCCCTTCCATTCTTTTTTCTTTTATTTTATTAGATATTTTCTTTTTCTACATTTCAAATATTATCCCCTTTCCTAGTGTCCCCTCCGAAAATCCCTTATCCCCTCCCACCATCCCCCGCTCACCAACCCACCCAATCCTGCTTCCTGGCCCTGGCATCCCCCTATACTGGGGCATAGAACCTTCACAAGACCAAGGGCCAATCCTCCCATTAATAACCAACTAGGCCATCCTCTGCTACATATGCAGCTAGAGCCATGAGTACCACCATGTGTTTTCTTTGATTGGTGGTTTAGTCCTGGGGAGCTTTGGGGGTACTGGTTAGTGCATATTGTTGTTCCTTCTATAGGGTTGCAAACCCCTTCAGCTACTTTCTCTAGCTCCTTCACTGGGGACCCTGTGCTCCATCCAATGGATGGCTGTGAGCACCCACTTCTGTATTTGTCAGGCACTGGCATAGCCACTCAGGTGACAGCTATATCAGGCTCCTGTCAGCAAGCTCTTGTTGGCATCCACAATAGTGTCTGGTTTTGGTGGTTGTTTATGGGATGGATCCCCAGGTGGGGCAGTCTCTGGATGGTCATTCCTTCAGTCTCTGCTCGGACCTTTGTCTCTGTAACTCATTCCATGGGTATTTTGTTCCCCCTTCTGAGAAGGATAGAAATATCCACACTTTGGTCTTCCTTCTTCTTGAGTTTCATGTGTTTTGCAAATTGTATCCTGGGTATTCTAAGTTTCTGGGTCAATAACCGTTTATCAGTGAATGCATATCAAGTGACTTCTTTTGTGATTGGGTTACCTCACTCAGGGTGATATTCTCCAGATACATCCATTTGTCCAAGAATTTCATAAATTCATTGTTTTTAATAGCTGATTAGTGCTCCGTTGTGTAAATGTACCACATTTTCTGTATCAAGTCCTCTGTTGAGAGACATCTGGGTTCTTTCCAGCTTCTGGCTATTATAAATAAGGCTGCTATGAACATAGTGGAGCATGTGTCCTTATTACAAGTTGGAGCATCTTCTGGGTATATGCCCAGGAGTGGTATAGCTGGATCTTCTGGTATTATGTCCAATTTTCTGAGGAACTGCCAGACTGATTTCCAGAGTGGTTGTACCAGCTTGCAATCCCACCAGCAATGAAGGAGTGTTTGTCTTTCTTCACATCCTCACTAGCATCTGCTGTCACCTGAATTTTTGATCTTAGCCATTCTGACTGGTGTGAGGTTGTTTTGATTTGCATTTCCCTGATAATTAAGGATGTTGAATTTCTTTTTAGGTGCTTCTGAGCCATTTGGTATCCCACAGTTGAGAATTCTTTGTTTAGCTCTGTACCCCATTTTTAAATAGTGTTATTTGGTTTTCTGGGGTCTAACTTTTTAAGTTCTTTGTATATATTGGATATTATTCCCATATTGGATTTAGGATTGGTAAAGATCTTTTCCTAATCTGTTAGTGGCCTTTTCGTCTTATTGACAGTGTCCTTTGCCTTATAGAAACTTTGCAGTTTATGAGGTCCCATTTGTAGATTCTTGTTCTTACAACACAAGCCATTGGTGTTCTGTTCAGGAATTTTTCCCCAGTGCCCATATCTTCGAGGCTCTTTCCCACTTTCTCCTCTATAAGTTTCAGTGTCTCTGGTTTTATGTGGAGATCCTTGATCCAATTAGACTTGAACTTTATACAAGGAGATAAGAATGGATCAATTCACATTCTTCTACTTGCTGACTGCCAGTTGAACCAGCATCGTTTGTTGAAAATGCTGTCTTTTTTTCCACTGAATGGTTTTATCTCCTTTGTCAAAGATCAAGTGATCCCAGATATGTAGGTTCATTTCTGGGTCTTCAATTCTATTCCATTTATCTATCTGTCTGTCACTGTACCAATACTATGCAGTTTTTATCACAGTTGCTCTGCAGTACATCTCCCCTCCCATTCTTTACACTACTAGGATCACAGATTTTTCCATTAAATTTACTGCAGAATCTGTAATATGCCATTACATTTGCATTGAAATATTCAACCATTTTTAAGTAACTTAAAAAAAATAATCTTATACATGCCTTACACATTTGGCATTCCACCCCTCTGCTTCCTCTCACAGTTAACTAATTCATTGCTGAACTGGCTTAGAATTCAGATCCTTCATACAAAACAGTTCCTGGGGGATGGGGCTGCTAGTGAGAGATCTATTTCACCTTCACTCCTGATATGTACCTTTTCTGGATTAGACTTTATATATTTCAGCAATTTGTAATATGCTTCCCTCTTCTTCCTCCTGCCATTGTCTCTAAGCTTATCACATATTTGCCATTCTTATTCTAAACACGGTGTGTCTTTTAGTCTACTCCAAGTTGCTTTTAAGACTTTCTTTTAATTAATAATTTTCTGAACTTTGGGCACAATATACGCAGATATGGAGATGGTTTTCTTCCTGTTCATCTTGTTTGAATTTCACAGACATTTCTTTTTTTTTTTTTTTTTTTTTAGATATTTTCTTAATTTACATTTCAAATGCTATTCTGAAAGTTCCCTCCCCTATTCCTCCTCCCTGCTCTCCTGCCCACCCACTCCCACTTCTTGGCCCTGGTGTTCCCCTGTATTGGGGCATATAAAGTTTGCAGTACCAAGGGGCCTCTCCTCCCAATGATGGCTGACTAGGCCATCTTCTGTTACATATGATGCTATAGACACGAGTTCTGGGGGTTCTGTTTAGTTCATATTGTTGTTCCTCTTCTAGGGTTGCAGACCCCTTCAGCTCCTGGTGTTCTATCTCTAGCTTCTCCAATGTGGGCCCTGTGCTCCCTCTTATGGATGACTGTGAGCATCTACTTCTGTGGGAGTCAGCTATATCAGGGACCCTTCAGTAAACACTTGCTGTCCTATGCAATAGTGTCTGAGTTAAGTGACTGATTATGGGATGGATCCCCGGTGGATTAGTCTCTGTATGGTCCATCCTTTCATCTTAGCTCTAAACTTTGTCTCTGTAACTCCTTTCATGGGTATTTTGTTTCCTATTCAAAGGAGTAATGAAGTATCCACACGTTGGTCTTCCTTCTTGATTTTCATGTGTTTTGCAGATTGTATCTTGGGTGTTCTAAGTATCTTGGCTAATATCCATTTATCAGTGAGCGCATATCCAATGACTTCTTTTGTGATTGGGTTACCTCACTAAGGATTATGTCCTACAGATTCATCCATTTTCCCAAGAATTTCATAAATTCATTTTTTAATAGCAGAATAGTACTCCATTGTGTAAATGTACCATATTTTCTGTATCCATTCCTCTGTTGAGGGATATCTGGGTTCTTTCCAGCTTCTGGCTATTATAAATAAGGCTGCTATGAACATAGTAGAACATGTGTCCTTTTTACCAATTGGAACATCTTCTGGGTATATGCCCAGGAGAGGTATTGCTGTATCCTCTAGTAGTACTATGTCCAATTTTCTGAGATAATGCCAGACTGACTTCCAGAGTGGTTGTACAAGCTTGCAATCCCACCAGCAGTGGACGAGTGTTCCTTTTTCTCCACATCCTCGCCAGCATCTGCCAGTCACCTAAATTTTTGTTCTTAGCCATTCTGACTGGTGTGAGGTAGAATCTCAGTGTTGTTTTGATTTGCATTTCCCTGATGATTAAGGATGTTGAACATTTTTTTCAGATGTTTCTCAGCCATTCGGATTTCCTCAATTGAGAATTCTCTGTTAAGCTCTGTGCCACACCTAGAAGCTCTAGAATGAAAGGAAGCAAATTCGCCCAAGAGGAGTAGAAGGCAGGAAATAATCAGACTCAGGGCAGAAATCAATCAAGTAGAAACAAAAAGAACTATTCAAAGAATTAACCAAACCAGGAGCTGGTTCTTTGAGAAAATCAACAAGATAGATAAACCCTTAGCCAGACTCACTAGAGGGCACAGGGAGAGTATCTTAATTAACAAAATCAGAAATGAAAAAGGAGACATAACAACAGAACCTGAGGAAATCCAAAACATCATCGAATCGTACTACAAAAGGTTATACTCAACACAGCTAGAAAACCTGGAGAAAATGGACAATTTCCTAGACAGATACCAGGTACCAAAGTTAAGCCAGGATCAGATTAACGATCTAAACAGGCCCATTTCCCCTAAAGAAATAGAAGCAGTCATCAATAGTCTCCCAACCAAAGAAAGCCCAGGACCAGATGGTTTTAGTGCAGAGTTCTATCAGACCTTCAAAGAAGACCTAATTCCACCTCTCCTCAAACTATTCCACGAAATAGAGACAGAAGGTACTCTACCCAATTCATTCTATGAAGCCACAATTACTCTGATACCTAAACCGCACAAAGATCCAACAAAGAAAGAGAACTTCAGACCAATTTCCCTCATGAATATCGATGCAAAAATACTCAATAAAATCCTCGCAAACCGCATCTAAGAACACATCAAAACGATCATCCATCATGACCAAGTAGGCTTCATCCCAGGAATGCAGGGATGGTTTAATATATGGAAATCCATCAACGTAATCTGCTATATAAACAAACTCAAGGACAAAAACCACATGATCATCTCCTTAGATGCTGAGAAAGCATTTGACAAAATCCAACACCCTTTCATGATAAAAGTCTTGGAAAGAACAGGAATTCAAGCCCATACCTGAGCATAATAAAAGCAATCTACAGCAAACCAGTAGCCAACATCACAGACATTTCTGTGCTTTATAGTTTTTAATTGGAAACTTTTCATTCATCAGATACTACTTGTTTACTTTCTGTTTCCTTTTTTTTTTTGCTTCTACTTCAATTATATGTCTGTTTGCCCATTAGTCCATTTAATTCTTACAGGTCATAAATTTCAATCTGTAGCTTTGCATTAAACTTTCCCTCCTTTTGCTGGAATTATTTTTACCATTTCTTTTGTGAAAACTCTGATATTGACCTGTCTGTCTACATTTATGTCTGCCAAATATATTTTAGTTAGAATTTAATTTAGAATCTATAGTGTTTTCTATGTTTAGCTTTCTTGTCTCCATAAATTCTTCCACCCTACACCTACATCATCAATCATCCCTAAGCATTATTTCCTGTGTTTATGATAGCTACTACGGATCTGGATTGTTTCGTACCTAACCCCAAACTCCATGATCAGCAGGAGATACTCACACACTCTCTGTCTGCTTCTCAGCTCAGTTCTTCTTCAGAGCTTTCCTGGGTCATTTCACCACTGGGACAACTTTGAAGCCATGCCTACAGCAGCTTGGGGTCCAGGCAAGAGTTTGAAGGAAATATGCTTGTGAGTTTTAGTGTTCCCTGTGATTTCTTCCTTCTTTTTTTTTTTCTCAAAAGCCATGATGATTTTAATCTCAAATATCTGACTCCTCAAATGCTGCCACATTACCCTTGAGTTGTATACCCGCATCTACAGAGTTTGAGTCTAACGCCAGAGGAAACTTTATAAAAATGCAGTATTTTTTCTGTGAGGCTTTCCTTATTCATAGGCTGAATCCTCTTTCAGTACTTGCCTATTTGAGATCACTATCAGAAGCTGCCTCCTCTCTTCCCAGTTTATAATTATCATCAGCTGATGCAATTGTTCAGTCCAACTGTTCTGTGTTACAGGATTCATAGACTCAATGCTGACGGCTCTTCCTAGCAGTAAAGTCTCCAAGCTCTTCTCAGTTTCTTAATATCTGAGGATGAGCCCATCCCACATGACATTGGTACAATTCACCAGGCAGTCCTAGATTTCCAGTTCAGACTCTGAGAGCTCTGTGATAGACTGTGGTCTCAGGTAACTTCTGAATTTTTCTTATCAGCCCAGAGTGGTAGAACAGGCCAGAACAAAATCGTTCTTTTTAGAGATTTAGAAGGAAACAGGTTAGTATCAAAGAATTAGCTATAACTGAATTATAGCTTGAGTTCTTTCTGCCATCTCTGTCAAGAAAATGAAGCAAGTACCAGTGCTGTACAGGAAACCAACAAAATTATCTTGATAAACCCTTATTTAAATTAGAAGGACACCAAACTCCCTGTCAGCAAAACCTATCATGATTTTATACTGTGATTAAAAACCATTTAATTTATATTCTGAGTTCTTATATCTACCCTTTCTGTAAGGTCAGCTTGAATTCATGGACTTCATATCAAATGAGAAGATTAAATTCAATACAAGTTCAAGGCCAGGCACAGAAGTTCAGAGCTCTCTGGACTGGAGTTCCCTTCTTTGTGGAATATGGTCTTTTAGAAAAAGGTAAGCCAGGCGTGGTGGCGCATGCCTTTAATCGCAGCACTCAGGAGGCAGAGGCAAGAGGATTTCTGAGTTTGAGGCCAACCTGGTCTACAAAGTGAGTTCCAGGACAGCCAGGGCTACACAGAGAAACCCTGTCTTGAAAAAAACCAAAACCAAAACCAAAAAAAAAAAAAAAAAAGGTGTTATTAATTTAAAACCTTATAAAAGTCAAAATAACTTGATCTGATTTACTGCTGTGGCATTCATACAATCATGTTTTATTTTAATCCTTTTGTTTTTATCTTTCACAAAAGTATAACTGCTTTAAGGCACGTTGCTTTAGATTTACATTGGGTAATTGTTCTTATCACTAATGAATATGCAATTTAAACACTTAGAATAACTAAGTCTGCTTATTGACTTCTATTCAGTCCTTAACAGTGTTTCTCACATGTTAATATTATAAAACCTGATTTAAATAGCTAAGAACATTTTTTTTTCTTTACTTCTTCCACATTCTGTCTTTGAAATATTCTCTAAGAACGGTGCTTCTGGATAGACAATTTGGACACATTTTGGCTGTCAATCTACCCGACTATTCAAGAGGTCCCAACTATTCCTTTTAATTCACCCAGAAAGTTTTATTTGGCCCCTGAACTTGCCATTTTAACCTTTTAGATTGTCATCTTCAATAAACTCTTCTCTTTAGCATTCTGGATTTTTCCTCTATCCATATTTAAACTCAAATATTCTTTATAAATCTCCATTGAGTTCTGAAGACCATTAGTAGATAGATAACCTAGTCTATGCTAGAAAATCTGCCCATCACAAAAGTAACACTGCTCTAGTATAAGTTTCGTCATTTCTCCTTATCCCAGGGTAATGCTTGTCAGTTGTTTTATTAAACTCTTAATTCCCACAGTGAGCCACACATAGACAATATTTAACAAGTGCTTGCAGATAAATTTAATATCCTTCTAACAATAATGAGCCAGCGTAGTTTATGCCACCTGACTGAGCATATGGTGAACACTTCCTGATCTTTATCTTGTTTCACTGATTCAGGTTAAACTTAGCAGATATTAAGATGTTCTAGACCCCTTTCTTTAATAAATGAGAACATTTAGTAAAGTACAGTAAATTTAACCAGGGAGGAATGTATGTGTGTGCAACTGTGTGCACATTACTGTGTTTGTGTGTGACTATGTGACTATGCAACTGTGTGTGTGTGTGTGTGTGTGTGAGAGAGAGAGAGAGAGAGAGAGAGAGAGAGAGAGAGAGAGAGAGAAAGAGAGAGGGAGAGAGAGATTTTTAAAAGTAAAGTAAGTCACCTCTGAGGGATTGTTATTCTATTTGCACTTCAAAAGTAGGCAATCTTCAGATAAATACCCAACTGCCACCTCTCCCTTAGGACAGTCAATACAATACTTCAGAAAGGCTATTACAGGTGCTGAAATGAGAAAGTAAAGCCCGTTGGCTGGCTGGCTAACTTGCCATTTAATCTAACTCACTCACTATCTCTTCAAAATTTATTTTGATTTCTACAGAGAATTAACTGTTAGAAAATGACCCATATTAAGTGGAAGCCACAGCAAAGAATAGAGACGGAAGAGAAAAAGCACCTTTTCCATTTTCTCCTTTAAAGACAACTCACATTTTGCCCAAAATTTGGACAGGGAGAAGATGGGAAGTTTTGAAATTGCTAAGCCATGTTTCACAAAATCCACTAATTCTTGAATGAGAAGAAAGGAATTGTACTTCCCCAGAGAAGGGAGGATCCAAAACTACTGGAAGAGAAAAATTTACATCAACCTTCAGAAGACAGAGTCAAGGAAATTACATTTTTGAAAGTGGTTAGGAAGAGCAAGTATCTAATTGGCCCAACTACAGCAATGATATCAAAATAAAGAAAACCACAGTGTAACATGTAAGTAGCCTTTGTTCTGGGGGTAAAGCTTGTATATTAGTTTTTGCAGTAAACAAAACTGAATTAGCTTTGGATATAGTTAAGGGATGTCCAACTCTTCCTCTTTAGCATGGATGAAAGAGAAAGATGCAGGCTAGAGCCAGTCAGGGCTGGGCAATGGCAGACCTGCACACACATGTGGGGTGGGTTGGGGTTGGGTATCTTATTCTAAATCTATAAGGTACAAGAGAAAACTGTAATTTTGGGTTAAAAAATGGCAGATATAATCTGACAAGCTCAAGTTTCAACACTTTGGCATTACCAAGGTTCCAAACCCTCTCAAATCTAAAATCTGAGCTTGGAGCTGGGCCTTGGTGGCTGGAGAGATTTGCAGAGAGCAACAGTCAGGAATAGTCGGGGAGTGGCTGAGGGCAATTGCCTGAAATAGAACTTGTTTTCAAGCTGTTTTCCATGTTCCAGCCACAGCTTGAAGCACAGCTTTCAGAGCCAGGAGTGGGATGCATAAAGCTTCAGTAAATATTACCAAATCGTCCGCCAGACTGATCTCACCAATCTCTATTCCCACCAACAGAGAATCAGCACAGTTCATCACTACCTTCACTCCTAGCTTGAAGATAAATCCTTTAATGTCTATTTTATTTTTGGCTAAGGCCTGGCAAAGAAAATAAAATGATTCTTTTCTTTTAATTTGTTTTCAAGTCACTCTTCCCAGTAAACATAAGTTTTATGTCTTTATTTCATATGAAGCATGTATTGGTGTCTTTCAGATTCATTATGTTGCTGCCTTTGCATATTTTTAAAAATTCTGTAAATTCTAAACTTTAGAAATACAGCTATCACCTTATTGAAATTATCTTCTTGAGTAACTGTGTGGACTTTGAATCCTGGAATGGTACTTAGCATAGAACCAATGAAATCACCTCTTTCAGGATTTTCTTTCACTGACTGTGTTGACAGCTCATCTTCCCCACTGCCTCCTGTCTCCCCTCCCAGTCCTAAGCTGGGGCCATCTAAGAACTCGCCTCAGATGTGTCTATCAGCTGTTCTGTTTGATTTATTTGTTTTGTTTTTACTTAAATTATTTTGGTTTTGATAGTCCAGTACTTACTTATCTAGGTTTGGAAGGAGATATAGCTCTACACTAGTCAAACAGCCCAAGTTCTTTAACTGCTTTAAGCTGAAAGGACTTTCTTTTATTGAGTTTAAGCTAAGTTACTTAGTCATCAAAAGGACCAAGGAGACCATTTGGGGTGCTACACAATTGAGAACAAGGTACCCCCATCCACACTGTGGGTACATTCTAAGGAAATCATCCAGGGCTGTAATTCGTGTCTGTGGTGGGAATGCCCCACAACAGTAGCCTGTAGCTGTCTTTTGCTTCTTCATTGCTTCTTTCTTACACCCTTCTCCACCATTTTTCTTCCATCCTTTCAACCCTATAACACTAGATAGAAGAGAAAAAAAGGATAGATAGAAAAGGAAAGAGATCCCTGAATACCATCAGTGGTGGTTGTGAGAGGGTGATGTGACTGTTAGACTACTTCTGCTGATGAGGGACATTGAGCTCCTAAAAACAAGTTTGATCTTTGTCCTCAGGATATCAAATTTCTTCTTATATCAAATTTCTTCTTGTTATTTCTTCATTGAGCAGGAATACTTAACAAACAGTGACCAGCATCGACCAATGTCAACCAACAACAGCCATCAACAAACAGCAAGGACCAACTAACAACCCATCAACAACCCACCAATTCTCTTCTTAGACTCTAAAAAAATCTCCATATTTCCCAATGTCACACAACCACAGAAACTATCCGAAGCTGACAAAATCTGCATGAGGCAAATTGTGGTGAGCAGCTATGGACAATCTGAAGTAGGGCCATATACCACACCTGGGATTAGCATGAAAATATTTATTTCATATTATTTCTCATAATATTCCAATGCTTAAAAATTCCAAAATTATCACTAACATTGCAACCTGTCCAAATAGTCTTTACCTCACTATCTGATACATAATTGTGTCTATAAGACAAAACTCAAATCTAGGGTTCTAATAATAGCCCAAACTACATGATACATTCCTTTAAGAGCTTTCTAGACACAGCTAATTTAATTTTCATGATATCTTGTGAAATATGAAATAATATTATTCCCACTTTACATATAAGAAAACTGGGAAACAAAGAGGCTAATTAATTCCCTAATATCACAGGGCTGATAGATGACAACTAGAAATGCTATATAGACTGTGTAGCTCCAGAGTCTATGCTGTATTGGGCAGCCCATGGACTTAACCTTCCTTTCTCTGTGACACAAACCAGATGTCAATGTGAATGAGTCCATTCACACAGTCCCTGCAAAGATGCTAATATAGTTTTTCTAAAGTGCTACTCAATTTTCTAATGCCATTCATCCAATAATCTTGACTTCCTTATTGATATATAACATACTAATACCTTGTGCACCGAATAGGTACTCAATGAATAATGGTTGAATCAATTACTGTAAAAGGATATTTGTAGATTGTATCTTTAGGTGCATTGTCAGTTTTGCCATGCTGTAAGATAATATCCATTGCTGTGCTCTGAATCTGGCTACTTTGTTCAATATGATCTATCCCCAGTAGGTACTTCTTAAGGCTCTTCAAGGGTTTGTCTTGTTCCCTAGATTCTGGTTAGGGTTAGGGGATAGAGGAGGTTGCTTGCCATTGCTTACTGCCTCTGTTTCCTGGCTATGTGGTTTTGAATTAATTTATCGCCTGGAATTCAGCTGTGGGGGGTGTTCCTCTTTTCCCTCCTCCTACAACCATTTATTTATAAATGCTCTTTCACTTTAGCTTCTAAAGTAAGCATGTCCCACTCTCATGGCCTTTTCCCTGAACTTTCTCTGTAATTCTACCATAGTCTCTCCAAAATCTGTCTACACAGTATGAAAAGACCTTTTAATAAGCCCTGCTCAATTTAAATAGCTTTTGTCTGTCATGTAAGTCAATAACAGTGTTTAGTTTTGCCTATTATTATGCTAAAAAATAATCAAGATGCTTTCAGTCTTGAAACTTCCTTTGCTCTTAATTCTTTGAATTAGAAACATTTTGAGGTGTAAAACACAATGTGTTGAATTTTTAAGTTGGGATATAATTAAACTCAAAACTAATGGCAATGTTTTATTTTCCCAGTTGAGGAAATGAAATGTCTGTCTAGTTATCCCTGTGTCTTTCCCACTCTCAGGCAAACAAGTCTTCTCATGTAGCTCTACATGTTTCTTATTATTTCTGAGTATTTCAGAGTTTCTACAAGGTTAGGTTGTTGTTGTTTGATGTGCTATAGTTTACTTCTCTTCCCTGCAACTTTATTTTTATTCTTCTGCTATACAACACATTCTGACAACAGTTTTCTCTCATACCCCGCCCAGCCTCCACTACTACCTCCCCAATATCTGCCTCTGCCCATGAACCACTCCTCTTCCCTCCTTCATTCCCCTTCAGAAATAAGCAGAACTCCCATACAAGATATAATAAGACTAGACACAAACCCTCATATCAGGACTGAGATATTCAACACTGTAACTCTTATCTAATATTTGTCAAACTAAAAGGCAAGTTGGGACATGCCAAATATAGGAGCAAAGGGCTTTTATAAAGACAACAACCCAGAATAAGCATACACAGACTGACGACCCATGTTCTCATTTTACAGATTTTAGAAAACTAAATGATTATAGCAAATTGGTTAAAATTACCTGGCCAAAAGGAATAGTATAGGATGGTGATTGGTCATATGCTACTCATGTCTTGTATTCCAGGTAGGAATAGCAATAAATAAGAATAGGGCATTCTCTAGTTATTTATTATTCTGACAGCATCAGGATGTATAAAAACAACTAAATTGAAGTGGTTAAATGATAAATTAACTGAATAATGAGATGTTAGAAGTCAGGGGGCAGAGTGACCACTGTCCCACCTACAAAGGTTTGATAGGACTTTGTGAAGCATTTTTTTTTCTTCTTTGTACCTTTGTAGATTCTTGAAAGGCTATGACAATGAGCTTGTGTAGCCTTGACCTAATCCCGATTTTATTGGAAATGTCTCTGATGAATCAACAGTGATGTTAGTTTTAAGTTAGATTTTTACTTCATATGTTCTTTATAATACTGAAGAAATGTCCTTATCCTCACAGTTTCCTACACATTATTGGGGAAGGTTGCTACTTTTACTCATTAATCTGAAATAGGAGATTAATGCCATTAAATGATTTCTCATTCCCCTTTGAAATGATTGAAAAAAATTCCCATTCTAGTCCATAATTAAGATACGGTAAAAATAATATTACTAATTTTATGTAAATAAATTTATTATAATAATATCACCCATGTGGTCATACTATATGTGGTGGTTTAAAAAGGAGTGGCCCAGATAGACTCATGTGTTTAAATGCTTGGCCCATGGGTAATGGCATTATTAGAAGGTATGGCCTTGTTGGAGGAAGTATGTCACTGTGGGGGCAGACTTTAAAGTCTTTTATGCTCAAGCTTCAACCAGCATAGAATTTCAGTTTCCTTCTGGCTGCTGAGGATCAAGATGGAGTATAAGGACATTCAGCTCCTTCTCCAGCACCATGTCTGGCTAGATGCTACCATGATTTCTGCCATGAGAATAATGGACTAAACCTCTGAAACTATAAGCCAGCCCCAATTATATGTTATCCTTTATAAGAGTTGCCTTGGTCATGGTGTCTCTTCATAGCAAAGGAAACCTTAAGACACTATACCAATCCTTAGATGTGATTTTAAGTGTCTTTGTTTTCTTCCTTCCTTCCTTCCTTTCTTTCTTTCTTTCTTTCTTTCTTTCTTTCTTTCTTTCTTTCTTCCTTCCTTCCTTCCTTCCTTCCTTCCTTCCTTCCTTTCTTTCTTTCTAGCTTTTCTGAGGCTTGGAATATTTTCTTTTCTTTTTTTAAATCCTCTTTATTTATTCATTGTGAATTTTGCATCATGAACCCATTCCCTCTCATCTTCTGGTTCCGTCATATCCTCCATCTGCCCTTGCAGTCTTCAACCCAAGAGGAAACAAAAAATTAAAAACTAATTAATTAATAAATAAAAAAATTCCACCATGGAAGTTGTGGTATGTCCCAGTGTGCCACACATTTGCAATGAGTCATTGGTGTGATTTGAGTCCTCTGGCTTCTGCGACACTATCAATACTCGATTCCCACCGGACTCCTCTCAGAAATCCTGTTGTTGCCTGTGTCATTGACATCCTGTACTTTTGGATAATTTCAGTAGCATAGGAATTGGGGAAAAAGGAGTTATATAGAGTCCTGGTAGGCAGACACATAGGAAGAGGGGCTATAACTAGGTAATAAATTTCTGAGATGCCTGCCTGGCTTTTTTCTTGCCCTCCGTACCTTAGACAAAAGCTTGGCAGCTTTAAACCAAACTCTGGCTGATTATTTTTTTCTCCCATCAGTAGGACCAATCCCCCTGCTTACATACCAGCCTATCAAGCTCAAGGCCAGTTCAGGACATGTTTATGCAACAGATGTGAGCCAAACAACCATACTGTCTTAATTCAACATGACCAACTCCAGATTAGGGAAAGACCCTTTAAAGATTGTAAAACCATTATCACTGAAGGAGAGACTAGATGTTTTAGGCTCCTGTGCCTAGCCTTATCTTAACAGAGATGGCTGTCTGTCTATGTCCTTGCTGAGTGTGTGTGTATGTGTGTGTGTGTGTGTGTGTGTGTGTGTGTGTGTATACATATTTCATCATTCCCAATAAAAGCCTTTTTCACTAGTGAATTCTCTTTGCTATGTTTGAGATTTCTCCCACTTCTGTTACTGTTAAGATTTTCCAGACATTCCAGAGGAGATAAACCCAACTAAGACTCCAATACAGTCACAAAACCATACTATGAAAATATAAAATACACAAATTTACCAGAACCTGGTATCATTCAGCCATATAATTTCTCAATTTTTTTTATTCCATGTTTTATCTAGCTCTTTTATTCTTGGATTATATTTGATCCTTCTATACACAGACACACAAACACACAAACACACACACACACACACACACACATACTCTGTCTCTCTCTCTCTGTCTCTCTGTCTCTCTGTCTCTCTGTCTCTCTCTCTCTCTCTCACACACACACACACAGACATACTCTAAAAATTGGATATTTTTGATTTCTACATGTATTAATACAGGACCCCCTTTGGTTGCCTCAATAAGAAAAAAATATATTTTCAATTTATCTCTTCTCTTTGGCTTATAAATTTTCTTTATTTTTATTGGTCCCATAATAAAACTTTCCAAATTTTGTGCTTTATTGGCTCAATTTGTTTTCATTTTGTTTGGTCTTTTTAGTAAGGAGGTTACTCTATAGTATTCACTTCATTTTAAATACAGTCTTTTTCATATTTTCTACTTTGTCTTAGAGTTTTCTTTATTTTTATTGTATTTTTTAATAAGCATATTGTGGTTTTGTTTCCATTTAAGCAGGAACTGTTTGGGTTTTACTATTAAGTAGTAGTATCTTTTCCTTTGTTGTTATTATAGTTTTCATTTATGTCTAATATTATACCCTTAGGATAAAAGATAATAAGCAACATAGTTTCTTCTGGGGAGAATTTATTAAGAATTTATTGGTCCAGAGAAATGGCTCTGCAATTAAAAGAATTTGTCCCTAGACATGAGTTTTATCCAAAGGACACAGGTGGTGAGAGGCGCAGACCCACTTCTCAAGTTGTCCTTTGACCTTCATCTGCATGCCACACTGAATAAAGGTAAACACAATTTTTATTTACAACTTCCTAAGGTTTCATAACTAATTACCTATAAATCTTGAGGTTAGACCTTTTAATGTCTTACAGGGAACCAAATTAAGAAAGAACTTTGATAAGCATATTTATTTCTTTAATTTCTTGAAGAAAAACAAAAGAAAGAGTAAACAACTACTCAGACCTTCCTCTCTCTAACCCTAACACTTACTTTGTAAGCACCTGTTTGCCCTGGCTGGCTAGAACTGGCTAGTGAAGTTCACTTGACCACAGATGGCCATTTACAAGCTGTTCTCCTGATCTGGAGAGATCCCTGTCCATCTTCAAGAGAAAGCGTGGAAGAGGCCTGCCACTGATGCTCTGTTCAGTACAATGGACCCTTCTGTTGACTTCAATTAAATGAAGATGAGCAGTAAATTAGATGTGTGCTGTCAACATTATAGTCCCGCAGAAATATGAAATACCAATATAATAGAAGTGGATGCTCACAGTCATCTATAGGATGGAACACAGGGCCCCCAATGGAGAAGCTAGAGAAAGCACCCAAGGAGCTGAAGGGGTGTCTGCAACCCTATAAGAGGAACAACAAAATGAACTAACCATTACCCCCCAGAGCCCATGTCTCTAGCTGCATATGTAGCAGAAGTTGGCCTAGTCGGCTATCATTGGGAAGAGAGGCCCCTTGGTATTATAAACTTTATATTTCCTAGTACAGGGGAATGCCAGGGCCAAGAAGTGGGAGTGGGTGGGCAGGGGAGCAGGGCGGGGGAAGGGTATAGGGAACTTCTGGGATAGCATTTGAAATGTAAATCAAGAAAATATCTAATAAAAATAAAATAAAATTTAGGTATTTTCCAACTGGTTTTTAATAATCATTCATATTTATCTTCATATAATTTTGGGAGACTTGGAGAAAGTATTTGCTCATCTACTTGTTTGCTCAGCTATAACACATCAGTGAAGTTGGCTAGGATCTATGATTGGACAAAGAGAAAGCATCAGATAAGATGGAAAGTAAGAATTAGACGGTAAATTCTATGCTTAATTTCATAAAGATAACACAGCAGTAAAAATAAAGAGCAAAGTTATGAATGAATGGATGAATGAATGAATGAAACATGAGCTGGGCTTGCAAGCTTATAGAACAAACCCAGGTGCCACTTTTATCTCTGCCTTAATCTATGCAGTTTGGATTACACTACTCAAGTCCAGAAGAGCTCTAATTACCACAGACTTTGTTTTTGACAGCATCCAATGTCATTTCCCTTTCTACAGTACAGTTTTTTTATCTCCTCACTATTCTGGGGACTTCACCGATGGTGTCTGATCTCCCTCTGGATCTGGCTAGACTTTCCTGAAGAAATAGTCAGTGTAGTTGGCTAGGATCTCTATCATTTGGCAAGTAGGAGGCATCAGATAAGATGGGAAGGTAAGGATCAGAGACAGAGGACAGAACAGCTAAGAGACATAGAGGGACAGAAAATTCACAGGTTGGTCAAAACGTGGCTACTAGGGTAGTCTATTCAAAAGTTTGAAACTTGTTTTTAGGCACATGTGTATAATAAAACAACCCCAAGCTAACAAAATATAAGAATGAGCATTTCCATATCAAAGCCAGTTAGAAGAGCTCTACTTCTTGATTAATTCGAGCTAATAACTTGGTGCTTTGGGAAGCTATTCCCTTCTGGGTTCTACTTTATCCATGTAGTTGATGATAATCATAGTTCTAAAGCTTCATTCTCAATGTGTTCTAAAATCCCTTACTCTGTATGTAACTGAAGAAAATACAAGCTTCAGGGTGTAGAAAAGGGCGAAGTTGGTAAGAAAAAAAAGAGTTTAACTACCATGACTAGACTCCAAATGAGAGAAAGAAAATATCTAATGTTTAAGTAAATGAGAACAATGACGACTGGGTTCTCTATTGTAACCTTTATTGGGCCATTGTGCTACAAGTTTTCTCATTAAATAAGAAATTATGTGCCTTAATAGTCTTTTATAACTTTTATCCTCTTCTAGTTTCTATTTATTCATGCAATTGCCCCTGTATTTTGTTGGACATTGATTAGATATATAAAGAAACACATTAATTTTTTTGCATATAAATGCAGGTGTACAGCAGTCTCAAGGGGAAAGACCTAGCTTGCCATTACACTAAAGAATGTCTAGAGCCGTGGAGAATGAATACACAAGGCACTGTGGACAGTGAACCAGAGCCTTGTATCACCCAAGAAATTTGACAGGGCTTTTCAGAAATGACACCTAATCTCTTTCCAGTTGCATATATTAGCCATTTAGGCTGCTCGTTATGTAAACCTACATGTCTGGTAGCTTTATGTTACAACTCCCTAACATGGATGATTAGAATGCCTGGAAAATGATTCATGAATCAAGCTTAGTAGACTTGGAAAGCTTTCTCCCTTCCCCAATAGTCCCGTGTAAAAGAGGAGGATGGTTTAATCTAATTTTGTGTATATCTACACTCTACCTGTTTAGAACCAATAAAAAAAAAATAATAATAATCAAGAGGCAGAGTAAAACTGTCAGTTCAATTGCTGATCAAACTGCATGAGAGAATGCATCACATGTCACAGTCTGGTTTTGGTTTTGTTGTTGGTTGTTTGTGTTTCCTCCATCCCTACAGCTAAATTTACTCACTTGGTCCCACATGCACCTGTCAAAGAAACTAGAGTCTTCCACTAAGCAAAGAGCTTTTCTTGATGACTAATCAAACAGAGAGAAGTTCGAGATAAATGTATCTCACAAGCAAGAAGAAAATCAAAGAAGGACTTTAAATTAATCAGGTTAGCCCTATTTCCTCTGGGGTTAAGAGTCATATAGATAAAATGATGGGTGTCTTTTTACCTGAGCTATCAGGATATATTAAAGAAGAAAGATTGAATATACTATTACTGTCCATCATCCTTTTCTTCACACATACCTCTAAATGAAAGACTCCACAGTGTTTTCTGGTATGTCCTATAAAAACACATGCATTTTTCAGAATATAATGGGTTGAGTCAGAATGGAGAAGCTAGAGGTGAAGCTAGATGGTATAAAATAATGGTGAGAGTCTCTTATAAAAAATTCCGTAGTCAGGAGAATCTTCCTCCTTATCCCACCCAAAGCTCCTTGCCAAGTATCAAGGAGCCAAGCAATGTTTCAAAGTCCCAAAGATAAACTTCAAATGTGAAGAAAATAACAACTATTTCCTCTTTGATTGTGTGTGTGTGTGTGTGTGTGTGTGTGTGTGTGCCTGTGTGTGTATGTCTGTGTGTGTGTGTGTGTGCCTGTGTGTGTGTGTATGTATGTCTGTGTGTGTGTGTCTGTATGTGTGTGCCTATGTGTGTGTGTGTATGTATGTATGTCTGTGTGTGTGTATGGCTGTGTCTGTCTGTGTCTGTGTCTGTGTCTGTGTCTGTGTCTGTGTGTCTGTGTGTGTCTGTGTGTGTGTCTGTCTGTGTATGTGTCTGTGTGTGTGTGTGTGTGTGTGTGTGTGTTTATCAAAATGAAAACCACAGGGCAGTGGTTGTGCATGCCTTTAATCTCAGCACTTGGGAGACAGAGGCAGGCAGATTTCTGAGTTCAAGGCCAGCCTGGTCTACAGAGTGAGTTCCAGGACAGCCAGGGCTACACAGAGAAATCCTGTCTCAAAAAAACAAAATGAGGAAGAAGAAGAAGAAGAAGAAGAAGAAGAAGAAGAAGAAGAAGAAGAAGAAGAAGGAGGAGGAGGAGGAGGAGGAGGAGGAGGAGGAGGAGAGAAAAAAAGAAAGAAAATGAAAACCAAGATAAGCTCCCTATGCAACCTATGGAGCAGTTAGACCTTTGACATGGTACCCAGTTCCTTTTTGCCCAAACTGCTGGATCAAAATAGCAAGTGGATACAAGGAGATGATGAGTCTAGTTAGCTCTGATCTCAGATTTATATGTGAGATATAACTTGGTGGATAATTTTCACATGGCTGTGACAAAATAATTGAAGAGAAGCAAAATAAGGAAGGGACGATTTATATCAGCTGGTGGTTGGAGGACACAGGCCATTAAAATGGGAACAGCACAAAGGTGAGAAGAACTTAATAGCTGTTGGTAGCAAGCATGCAATGTTTGCTCATATCTCAGCAGATACACAAGAAGAGAGAGACTACAGCCAGAAGCAGGGCTATGCTCTTATTCTCAAGACCTGGGCCGCCGACCCATTTCCTCCAGCTATGCTCCACCTTTTAAGGGTTCCAGGGCCTTCCAAAGGACAATTCCCATTTAAGTACTATAAGTGATACTAACATAAAGTATTCATACAAATGAGCTTGGAGGTTGTTATGTCCAAACCATGACATTTTTCTTTTACTCTTTTAGAAGAAAGCATGTGCACAGGAAGGTTAGTGGGATGGAAAGATAATCAAGAGGTTACGGGCACTTGGGTTTGGTTGTGACTTGCATTTCTAGCTATGACACCTTTAATGAGATATTTCATTTTCCTTTACATTTCAGTTGCCTCGTCCTTAAAAGTAGAAACCTGAAAATATCTGAGATCTCATTGTATACATTACTTAGATTCAGTATATCAAAGCCACTGAATGATATACAAAGTGCACAGCCTATTAGGTATAAAGAGTTCTGATAAAATGTTTGTTCAAGCACACTTATTACTGAGTAGGTAAGAATAAGTGTGCCCATTTTATAGATGAGTAAACTTGAGCTCTTAGGCATTGAGTGTTTTTCCTCAGGGTAGTTGGGAGTTGGTATTAAAATTTCCTCCAAGTGTAACTCTTCAGGGCACTGACACCATTATAAATATGTTATTTAAAATTTCATGACCATGCCATATTATTGAGCTCCTGGGATCCCTTTGACCAACGGCTTTGAAGACCAGTTTTCAGATGAATAGGTCACAGTTTCTGGATGTGAAGTTGCCAATGTCACAGAGGTCATGGGAATCAGGGCTGAAATAGCTCCAGGTGGCTCTTGAGCTGGATGTTCTAAGGCTTCTCATTTTCTCTGAGGCAGCCCTCACTTGGCCACTTCTACCACAGCATGTTGTTCTTCAGATAAATGCCAATCACTAGGGCTACTTCTGACTCAAACAGACAATTCCACTCATTTCCTGGGATGGAGATTTCCAAAATAACTCCTTTCCTTTGACACAGTCCTATCTTCATTCAGCAGTATTTACTGCCTCTTTGATTACAACCATTAGCTATTCATACACAGCTGCCCTTCAGGAAGGAACATGCCCGGGAGAGCCACACATTGAGCACTGAAATGACTTGAAGCCAAACAAGGGAGTTCTAACCCAACCAACAGTGGTGGCTGTGAGCAATAAATGACTGAGAGGCATGGGGCCTTATTATGATGGTGAGGAAATTAAACCAGAGGAAAGAAAGTCAATCAATGGTGGATCCAGCATTGGAAGGACCTTTTGGCTCACAAGTTAAGTGCTTTTTAATTGAATCACCTAGGGATCTCATCAATAGAAAGTACAATTCCATTGTGATACAGGAGGTGACTGGAGAAAGAATCCACCCTATTCTTCCTTTTCAAGTAGGGATATGCAAGTCATAAGGCTCTACCAAGCACAAGATCTAGATAATATTCATAAACCATATCATGGGAGTTTTTGTTATTTGTTTTGTTGATGGCATTTAACAATACCTAATTCAATAGCAAAGATTTCTTTATTGTTTATATACATATCCAGCATGAGTTGGCTGTGGTCCTATTCCCAGGTTATAGCTGACTGTCATGTATGAAGTTTCTTCCCTCAAAAGATCAAATCAGTTCTAACCTCTGTACATCTATGGTGTTACAATCTTTCTAGCAAATCCAGATAAGGTCATTGGAGTAGAAGCTCAATGTAACCTGTCTGGTGTTCTTATAAAGAAGGAAATTATGGAAATACAGGCAGATGCACACACACACACACACACACACACACACACACACACACACACACACACTGAGCACCAAATGAAGATGGAAGCAGAAACAAGGTAGAGACAAACCTGGGAATACCAAAGGCTGCCAATCAGCCATTGGAATTCAAGAAAATAGCATGAAATAGATACTGCCTCATCAATCCTGAGAAAAAGCAGCAGTCCTATAGACAACATTCCTTGCCCCATAATTGAACACCATTTTAAATGATTTATTACCTATTTATTTTTTACATTTTTTCTTTTTATTAAAAATAGAACATTTTTCCTCACATAAAATATCCTGATCATAGTTTCTCCCTCTACTCCTCCCAGTTCCTCTCCATTCCCACCCTTTCCCAACTGGATCCACTCCATTATTGTCTCATTAGGCTAATAATAAATAAAATAATAAAATAAAAACCTAACACATATTTGGAACAAACAAGGAAAACATTTCAGAAGGCACAGAAAACAGACCCACCTGTGTGCATACTCAGGAATACCATAAAAACAGCAAACTGGAATCCATAATATATAAGCAAAAGTCATTCTTTCAGTGTATTCTTTCATAGGGTGCACTGAGGCCTGAGGTGAAGGATTTGATGAAGACAAACCACTCAGGGCTGAGTGTGTGTCCCAAAGTATACACAACATCTTAATCTTTGTCTTCTAGCTTCCCAAACTGCTTTCATTGTGTGTAGTACTTTGTTAAGACACCTACACAAGCTCATTCATATACTGGCCTCATTGCAAGGGAAAAAAAAAAAGCAGAGATTAACATAAAGCCAAAACACATGGTATCTTCCAAATCTGTTTACACCCCATTGGCCAAAGTAAATACCCCCAACTCATCCAGAATTCAGTGGGATGGACAGGGTTTTTCTCACATAAAGAGTGTCTTCTCTGGGAGGGACAACCCAAACAGGAGCAAGATTCTGAGCCA
Organism: Mus minutoides; assembly: GCA_902729485.2. Lineage (NCBI taxonomy): Eukaryota > Metazoa > Chordata > Mammalia > Rodentia > Muridae > Mus > Mus minutoides. The sequence continues at coordinate 2,970,693 of LR749523.1, forward strand.
TAGTTCAATCTACCATACCACTGTCATGAATGAAGATAGTTGGCTACTGAAGTTTCTTGCACTGATATACTATGGTCACAGCTGCATCCCACAAGACATATAACTTTCAGAACTATGTGTGAACCCAGATTTTCAGTCTCCATCTTCAGCTATTTCTGTTTGAACCTCAAGGAATTCTAAGGGTAAGCATTCCTTCTGGCTAATACTTGTGTTGTTCAGGAGAGTGCTAAGGCAATGCCCCTTCTTATCTGAACCTTGATGAAAGAGCATAAAAATGTCTTCTTCAAAAGTTATGTTAATCCCAGCACTTGGGAGGCAGAGGCAGACAGATTTCTGAGTTTGAGACCAGCCTGGTCTACGAAGTGAGTTCCAGGACAGCCAGGGATATACAGAGAAACCCTACCTTGAAAAAAAATGTTATCAAAGCATTTGAATTCACATCATTATCAACAGACAGTCAGTATTTGAAAATGTATAAATTCTCAAGATATAAAGTGAACTTTTCTCATTGTAAAAATATATAAACTCTAAGCATGTTTGCATTAAACAGTTTCAATTCATTTTGATTAATGTAGGAAAACGTTGAAGACCTTAATCATCAGCATTTTAACGTTACCAGCTCTACTTCCTACATAGAACTCTGTAAGGCCCAAGGGTTATGATTCTAGGTCAAGCCTTTTATAAGCATGGCTTGAGTTACAGAGCTTGAGGATGTTTAAGGGAAGGGACTGGCTCCTGAGACTACCAACTGTCCCTGCTTGTCTGAGACTGGGGGAATTCTGAGGGCATAAGTCAAGCCTGGGAAAAGAAGAGTTGCTTGTCCCCCTCCAGCTTCAAGCCCTTCACTGGCTCCAAATCTAAAATGTTTACATGGGAGCTCAAGAAGAAAGCATGATGTAGAATAAAAAATTCAAACTGGTCACTATAGGTGACCATCATTTAAGCTTAATGTGAAATAGAGCAAGTGACTTGGCTGTCCTAATACTGAAGAGTTCTCAGGAAAAGTTGGAACACACTGCTACTAAGGTCATAGTCCACCATGTCCAGATAAGCTATCCAAGCTTAGCCCAAAATGGAAAACTTCTTTTCTCAGTGGGGCTTCCTCTTCTCTGCCTGATCATATCTGTAGAATGTCTCTAAGCACAAGTGCCTGAACTTATCTAGATATGGCCCTACAACAAGCACTCCTTGAACATAAGTCTAGCTAGGACCTACCTGCACTTAACCACCAAAGGCCTCTGAGGAAAGTCATATAGCCTTAGGCCAGTTTACATGTTCAACTTTCTCTCTCCAGATAAGAACCTGCTGGCCAGGGTCTTTGTTTTCCTCTTCATGTAAATGAAACATTCCAAGCACCTTCACCCTAGCCAATAATGTACACCCACCCTGGAAATCTCTACCAACTTCCCAAGATTTATATAGGCCTTGTTCATCCCAAATAAGGTTGAGCTGTCTCACTGAGGCTGATTCTGGAAGTAATTCTGTCATGCTCACAGCCTGCTGAGCCCTCTTACCACCCTGCCACCGCTCCCCTCACCCTCATGGGGCAGTGGCCAATAACTTCGGAAGAAGGGGCAACTCACAAGGAAGTAGGACATTTGACTTGAAAGCTCAGACAATATTGAGAGAAGCAGAAGGAGATGCTATTGTACCTTCTAATGTCTCATTTTACAAAGAAAGTGAGCCCTCGAGAGAATGGAGTTTTCCAAGGTCATCAGTGAGATCAGTGTCAAACTGGCAGCACTTGGAGATTTCCTGCCTCCCAGCATCATGTTTTCTTGAAGTTAAACATAGAATTTTATCTATCATAAGTGTCTATTTATTTACACTGTTCAAGCAGGCCTTCAAATTTACTTTGAACTACTTGAATAACCTGAGAAATGTACTGCAAAATGAGAGAGCATGAAGGTCCTTTTTTCTAAAAGCAGCTTGCTGAAACAAACAAACAAACAAAAAATGCACAATCCTTCTCTGAACGTCAGATTTAGTCTTCTCTAATATTTTCAGGCCCAATAGACTATAGAGCTTTGTGTCAAGTGTGACAAACACAGAGGGAAACAAGCTCCTTTCTGTTTATCATTTTCTCCTCCAATGACATGCTGTACCAGATAGATACACAGCTTCCCATCACAAACTGTACTCAAAACCCAAGGACATGTTCTCCTCATCTTAACAAAAGGCTGTGTCACATGTCCCCTATATCTCAGTGTTTGACTCAATTTCATTGGCTAGTCTCCAGTGCTCAGGAAGAGTGCATCTAAGATTTTTGAGTAGAGACTGATATTTGCTAGTATAGAGACAGAATGCATCTTGAACTAAGAGGTGAATTTAAAGCAAATCTCTGCTACAAACCAACCATTTTACATCATTCAAATTACCCAAGGCCTGTAACATTCATTTTTACTATCTATAATACACTTTTTAGGATTTAAAAACATCATTATAATGAGTGTGACATATTATTGGGCATATAGTGTCTATGTAATAATCCACAGATCTTGTTGTTGCTTATCAGTGAGATGTTTCGATAAACAACCCACAGATTTCAGAGTAATATATCTGTGAGTTTGAATTCTAGACCTATTATTTATTTACAGTCCAACCAGGATCAATGTAGAATTTCTAGGACTTGATTTGTCTTTGATGTGAAGAGTGCAGGCTTCATTCCACCAAATCATGCATTGGAGTTGCTACAGCACTTATACTCAGTAAATTATGCTTCATTAACAGCTATTGATGCGGTAGTAGGCTAGAGCTTAAATGTTCTCATTCTTCTATTCACAAACTGTCTTCCACAAGGAATTCCTGTGGAGAAAATGCACAGCAAAACCACAAAATACCAAATAAACACCAATACTTAAATTCCCAAATTCAAATTATTGGGTCAGTAACATGGAGAGTTCCGGAAGTTGTTTGAATGATACCCCAACCAAGCATCATACACTTCTGATTGAAGAACTAGAACAGGTCTAAGGCCACTCTTTCATTAATGTATTTGAAAAATTTGCCTTATCTTCTCACACTTTATTTATTCATGACTGACTATTCATCAGTTTTGATGCTTTAGCCACACTCAGCAAAGTATACAGAGAGAGAGATACACACAGACACACAAACACATAGACACATACATTCATATATATATAATATATGTGTATATATTACATATATCTAGAATTGATCAATTCAATATATATTGAAAAATGTAAATATAGATATATAAATAAATAAATTCAAGGTCCAGGTAGCTCCTGACTGGTAAGAGCTATTTTCTCAGAAGCATTTAACTCTATTGTTTCTCTGACTATAGTATTTGACACATGACTTCTGTCCTAAAGGATGCTTCATGGTAATCCACTAGCCATGGGAGCACCAGCAACCATAATCTAGATTTCACACAGAAGACTGAAAAGAAAACTGTGCCAAAGTCTAACATCATACTATTAAGTACATAACTTTGCATTTCTGTAGCTGCAAAAATAATTCAGGAAATGAGGACTTTTTCTCTGGGTCTGTTTCACAACTGTAAAAAGGGACTGTTGACTCTGCAAAGTCTATTTCCTCTTCCGGTTATTGGATGGGAGTCAATGCTCTATTTCCTTGTTGAATTGTTTGTCTCTCATAACTATGAAATATTGCCCTGTGAGAGGAAAAAAAAAAAAGAATGGGTCATGTGACTATCCCCTTAAAAGAATTTGGCTCAGATTGGTGACATTTTAATTGGACATACTAATGTTCTATGAGTCATGGTTCTGTTCTGAAGAATAAGGGAAAACAGAGAATGTATAACCCAGAAGTTGATGGGGCCTTTCTCATAATATAATGTTGGGAATCATAATCAATGACTTTTCATGGGAAAATCTCCCATCCAGTGTCTATCTCAGTTACTCTCAAAATGGCATAGTTGATCTCTTACTCATAACCCTTATATTAGCAGTTATATTCTGGTTAGTGGAATTCTTTGAAAACTGGTTGTACTGAATAGCGTGCCAATTTTGGTGAATTACATATGCTTTCTACTTGTCACGGACATGGAAAAGTGTGACCTCACAATCACACAGTACATAAGTTTTAGCTTTTCTAAGTACCTATCATGCAGTGTCTACTTGGATGCATTTCAAAGATGAAACACAATAAACTTGTTGCCACTACCTGAAAATCATGCCCTCCAAATAGAAATATAATTGCTTATCACAGATTACATTGGATCTGGTCTGCCTGTTTTATTAAATTGCCTGCACTGTTGGGTGCCATTCTACAGATACTTTTTAAATATTCAAAATTTGCAACTGTATAGAAATATATTTTCCTAAAAATTTAGTATGAAGTATTAGACTCTAATAACTTATAAAATAAAACAGACTATACTACTAGTTACATGTGTAATTTTCAGAAGCTGTAGAAAATCAGGCATCCCTGTAAATAATATCTCACAATGACCTTGAGATAGTTTTGTGAGACTGACTATACTGCTCTAGATGCCTATTACCCTCTTAGTTTCAAACACAGAAAAACCTGGGACTCAAAAGCCAAGACATGTCTTCAAAGACCATTATTTTCCCACCCCCCTCTCTTTGTAGAACATCTGAAAATTTGGAGCTCATTCAGTTTCGGCTTTTTCTGTATTTGTTGTTAGAATGTGAATCAAGCATTCCCACAATCCCTGTTTATGAAAAATGACTCATAGTTTTCAGCAAAAGTGCCAAGCTCAACTGTGCACAGCACAGTATTTGGAAGAGAAAGTTAAATTTATCCTCTACATGAAGAAATGTAGAAAGAAAAGAACAAATCCCAACCCTGCATCAGTGTCTTGGTGCTCTATGCTTAGCCAAAAAGACAACCAGGAAAAAAAAAAAAACAGAACAACAACAAAACACGTTAATAAAAGCAAAGGACGTTTAGATGTTAAATACAGTCCATTAACAGCTGAAGTCATTTAAATTATCTATGAAGAAAACAATGAAAAGAAAAAGACACCTTTGTTAAAGGTTACAGGTCACAATATACAAATGGCCTATTCTACAGACCTATGCCTTGAATTGTATCCTGAATCCTATGAAATGTTTTTCAATGGGCTTGGAAGTGGTGGTTTATTGTGTGATTTAGTTGGTTCATAGTGAAGCCTTCTAAAAGAACCCAGGCAGAGTGGTGAGGACAGAGGAAATGCAAAGGCCAGGTCCTGGCAGTCTCTTATCCCAGTTTCTCCCCTGACTTTAGTCTTTCTCTTTCAAATCCTTCGGTGGAGAGGTGGTTGGTATAAGACAAGGATGTTAGCCAGAAGAGTATGGTACCTGTCTCGCCAGTTGTCATCTACCTGCACACCCTCCTACCACAGGGTCTCACTTGTAGTTTTGACAGCTTGACCATCTTTACAGATGCTCTGTTGTGTGCCCGGAGGTCAGCCTTGCATTTTCACTAGCCAGTCTTCAGGAGAAACAATTTTCTACATGGTTCTAAGTGTTACAGTGTATCTCCGATGGTCAAATGGGGAAATGACAGCTTAAAAGCACCCCACTGCAAAGAGTTCCTCAACACCAAGGGTGATGGGGAGGGCTTGAAGATAGCTTCTCGTGACAGTCAGGAACTATGAGACGTATGCTTGGCAGATTACTACTCAATTCAAAATATTACACCCTAGATTGGCAAGATGGTGAACAGCTTTCGGGACTGCATTTGATTCCTGGAACCAACATCAAGGTGGAAAGAAAGAACAGATTCCACCATCTTGATCTCTAATGTCTACATACATGCTATAGTAAACATGTCCCCACATATACACATACCACACACTGCAATGATAATAGAATTTAAGAATTCTATTTCATCATCTGAGTCCTATGAGAAATCCATAGAGAATGTAACTAGATTGCATTTTATAGATAAGAAGGCAATGGATTTTTCTTTTGTTTTGTTTAGTTGTTTAGTTGTTGTTGTTTGTTTTTGCTCTATCTAACCACACTATAGTTCCTGTCTATTAAAGAAATCCACCTGGTATTTTTATGGTATAATATAACTCACCAAATAAAGCTTCTGCTCCTATGTGGTTAAGCAGTACCTTTTCTAGTTCTGTCCAAGGGTTTTCTAAACAGAACTGGACTCTTAGATTGATGAGACTCCCCACAAGGGAAAGGAAAACCCCTGAGGCAGAAGCTTGTGCTTCTAGGACAAGCCGGGTTAAACCATGTGGTCTAAGGTCAGAGCCACGACTGGGAACTCAGAACCTTGGACTAAGTCACAGATTTACTTGTCACCATAGCTAAGTCACTCTCAGAACTTTGTTCAAATCTAGGGCATCATAGAGATCAGATGTAGTGGTAGATGTAACATGTTTTGTAAATGTCCCTACACATACCAGGAGATAAAAATCATCAAAAAGAGGGCCCATGACGTCAGGGGCTTTGAAGTCTTAGACTTTATTGATCTCCACAAGAGCCAGCATAAAATAGATCAGATAAATTTTTGAATAAATGATCAAGTGCACAATAACATGTATATCAACTGGTGAGAGATGCCTGAGAGAACAAGACTTGGGCCAGCAGGTGGGAATATTCTCTTTTATAATATCTCGCTTACATAGAGAGTATCACCATGTGCAGAGCAGCTGCCTGGAATTCTGTGATACAACCAAACCATCTATACTCAGTGATTAGGAGAGATGGGACTTAAACCAGGTTAATACAGTTTTAACTCTCTAACTTACTCTCTGCAATTCACCAAACGTGTGGAGCTAAGTAACTGCAGATTCATATGACCAACCAGATACTTATACAGTGTTTCCTGCATTTTCTTATTACAGGCTTTAGAGTTAGGATTGAACAGTTCTTAGACACCCCATGAATACTTTCTGGGGTTTTTTTTTTCCCCTAAAACCCTGTACCTTCTGTCATACATTTAGCAGCTGCTATGATTCTCTGTGAGGTCTTCCAATGACTTACATTATTTATTAAATGCGCCAAACACTTCTTGGTTGGGCCTTACCATTTCACCTATATTCCTGACTTTATTTAGGATCATTTAAAATCCAAATATATAGTTGAGCCATGAATAACTCTTTTCTCAGTATTTTAACCCAGTATTCACTTTGACTCCTTTTTCACTCACGACCACTGTTCTGTTTTTATTATTTGTTTTTCTGTCAATTTTATTTTATTTTTAAAACAATTTTTATTATATATTTTCTTCATTTACATTTCAAATGCTCTCCTGAAAGTCCGCTATACCCTCCTCCCACCCTGCTCTCCAACTCACCCACTCCCACTTCCTAGCCCTAGAATTCCCCTGTACTGGGGCATATGATCTTCGCAAGACCAAGAGCCTCTCCTATCATTGATGGCCGGCTAGGCCATTCTCTGCTACATATGCAACTAAAGATACAGTTCTGGGGGGTACTAATTAGTTCATATTGTTGATACTCTTATAGAGTTGTAGATCCCTTTAGCTCCTTGGGTACTTTCTCTAGCTCCATCATTAGGGCCTTGTGTTCCATCCAATAGGTGACTGTGAGCATCCACTTATGTATTTGCCAGGCAGTGGCAAAATCTCACAAGAGATAGCTATATCAGGGTCCTGTCAGCAAATATTTCTGGCATATGCAATAGTGTCTGGGTTTTGTGGTTATATATGGGATGTATCCCAGGGTGAGACAGTCTCTGGATGGTCCTTTCTTCTGCCTCAGCTCTGAACTTTGTCTCTGTAATGCCTTCAATTGGTATTTTGTTCCCCATTCTAAGAAGGAATGAAGCATCCACACTTTGGTCTTCCTTCTTCTTGAGTTTGTGCTGTAAGATCAAAATTTGACAAATGGGACCTCATGAAATTGCAAACCTTCTGTAAGGCAAAAGACACTGTCAAAAAGACAAAAAGGCCACCAACTGATTGGAAAAGGATTTTTACCAATCCTAGATCAGATAGGGGACTAATATCCAATATATACAAAGAGCTCAAGAAGCTGGACTCCACAAATTCAAATAACCCCATTAAAAATGGGGGATAGAGCTAAATAAAAAATTCTCAAGTGAGGAATACCAAAGGGCTGAGAAGCACCTGAAAAAATGTCCAACATCCTTAATCATCAGGGAAATACAAATTAAAACAACCTTGAGATTCCACCTCACTCCAGTCAGAATGGCTAAGATCAAAAACTCAGATGACAGCAGATGCTGGCAAAGATGTGGAGAAAGAGGAACAGTCCTCCATTGCTGGTGGGATTGCAAGCTGGTACAACCACTCTGGAAATCAGTCTGGCAGTTCCTCAGAAAACTGGACATAGTACTACTGGAAGATCCAGCAATACCTCTCCTGGGCATATACGCAGAAGATGTTTCAACTGGTAATATGAACACATGCTCCACTATGTTCATAGCAGCCTTATTTCTAATAGCCAGAAGCTGGAAAAAAGCCAGATGTCCCTCAACAGAGGAATGGATACAGAAAATGTGGTACATTTACACAATGGAGTACTACTCAGCTATTAAAAACAATAAATTTATGAAATCGTTGGACAAATGAATGTATCTAGAGGATATCATCCTTAGTGAGGTAACCCAATCACAAAAGAAGTCACTTGATATGCACTCACTGATAAGTGGATATTAGCTCAGAAACGTAGAATACCCAAGATAAAATTTGCAAAACACAAGAAAATCCAGAAGAAAATGAAGACCAACGCGTGGATACTTCATTCCTCCTTAGAATAGAGAACAAAACACCCATGAGAGGCATTACAGAGATAAAGTTTGGAGCTAAGACGAAAGGATGGATCATCCAGACACTACCCCACCCGGGGATCCATCCCATAATCAGCCACAAAACCCAGATACTATTGCATATGCCAGCAAGATTTTGCGGGAAGGACCCTAATATAGCTATCATGAGTGAGGCTATGCCAGTGCCTGGCAAATACAGAAGGGGATGCTCATAGTCATCTATAGGATAGAACACAGGGCCCCCAATGGAGGAGCTAGAGAAATTACCCAAGGAGCTAAAGGGGTCTACAACCCTTTAGGTGGAACAACAATATGAACTAACCAGTACCCCCAGAGCTCGTGTCTCTAGATGCATATGTAGCAGAAGATGGCCTAGTCGGCCATCAATGGGAAGAAAGACCCCTTGGCCTTACAAACTTTATATGCCCCAGTACAGGGGAATGTCATGACCACTGTTACACCCTTCAATCTTCCATGGTCTATGTCATACTTCTTTCAAAATTTCTATAATCCATTCAGTCTCTGTCTATATATCTTCACTCTGTACTTCTTTTAATTGTATGACTCAATGGTTGTCTTTATATATGTGAATTTAAACATGAAGATAAATATATGCTTTTGCATTCTTTGTATCTGGAGTTTTCTGCTTCACAGCATCTTTGGGACTATCTTCACAAAGTTTTCTCCATTCTCCTTTGAAGTGATTATCATTAGACTTTCCTGTGGACATAGCAGTTGTCAATATCTTCATATTGCTGAACTCAAGGATCAGTTCTCTGTTTTAGTGTTTGACATAATTGAATACCTTCTCCTTTATTTTAGACAGCTAATAACTCTTTCCAATTCAAGCCTTATTGAGTCTCTGGACAATACATAATGTGTGTGTGTGTGTGTGTGTGTGTGTGTGTGTGTGTGTGTGTGTGTGTGTGTGTGTAATATATATATATATATATATATATATATATATATATATATATGATATTGATTATATTAAATATATTGACTATATTGAATATATTCTCAATATATATTGAATATATATGAATTTTTTAGATGAAAACAACTCTAACTATGTAAACCCTTTGTTTCCTGATGGTGGCACTATTTCTAGAGCCTGTGGAATCTTCGGTGTTAAGTGTATTTGAAAAGACTGGATATCTAGAGTGTGGGGCTTAAACTTTATGGCTATCCCTGCTTCTTGTCCCCTCTTTGCTGTTTGGTCAGTGAAGATATGAGTACGTAGCCTCAGCTTTCTGACATCACAATTGCAAGCTGCCACTACCACTCTGCCTGCTCCAACAAAATGGACTATTCATTCAAGTTATGAGCCAAAAGGTAAAGTTTCCTTACCTTAAATTCTTTCTTACCAGATGTTGCTTTACTGAGTGGTTCTGAACTTTCCCAGTTCTGTGAATTTTTAATCAGTTTCTCATTCCGTGGTGACCTCCACCCATAAAATTGTTTTCATTGTAACTTCTCAACTATAATTTTGCTACTATCATGAATCATATCATATTGTAAATGTGTCTATGTTTTCTGATGGTCTTAGGTAACTCCTGTGGAAGAGTCATTTGACCTCAAACGGGTCATAGGTCACAGGTTAAGAACTGCTGCTTTACAGTATACAAAAGTAAAAGATATTGTAATTACATGATCTTCTAACTGCTTGATCCATGTCTTTCTGAATGTCTTATCAGCCTGATTTCTAATTGCTGAGGTGTTCCTGGCAATACTGCTCTTGCTCCTCTGTTTCCAATCTACCAATACCACTGGGGGAGCTCATCCAGACTTATGGTTTTAAGTAAGTTTTTTTTTTCTTATATTCTGGTTACTCTTAATTATATATCTCCCACCAGATTTCTCTTTCAAGTTCAGGATTCATAGATCAAACTGCTGTCTCCATTTGCTTAGCTAATTATCCTCCAAAACCATTGTGTTCAGTAAAGTGGAGTCATCCAGTTTTCCTTGTGAACGTGCTGTCCACCATGGCTTTCTGGTTAAAGCTGGTGGTCTCTCCAGTCACCAACTGCTCAGCCTGGCTCAATTTTCTCTCCATCTCTATATCTACTTTATCAAAAACTCATGGAGGCTTCCTGTAAAGTATAGCCCAATTCTACTACCCTTTAATTTTCCACAGCTGTATGTAATTGAGTTATGGTCTATATACTATAGTCTTATTTTACGAAAATTTCTTCAATAGCTTCCCATATTTTACCCCAACCTTGTACCCAGGACTCACTTTACTCTCAACCTAGCAGGCAGACTCTAACAATCATTATGAAACATTGACATGATTGGGTTTCTCTCAACCACAGAATCTCCAAATTTGTTCTTCACAGTTGCTATAAAAAATCTAAATGTTCTACTATTGTGCCTATTCAACAACAGGACTTTGTCTAAACATTGCCTTAGGAAAACATACAAGCTAATTACTGTCTGCTGATCATAAATGCTTTGGAAGCCATGAGCCCATGACAATATTATCTTTGGTTTTTCCCATGTTCTTGTGCTTAACAGTGGAAACAACCTTGATGTCCCGAGTCAAGAAGCAAGACACGATGCTAGTGTTTTTTTCCTCATTGTTCATGCATGTCATTTTCTTCAGAAAAAAATTGTCCTGCACTCAAGGTGGTCACTCTCTTCTTGCTTGTTCTCTTCATCTCAGCACTACTTACTGACAGCACAAGAACCCTAGCATATATGCCACATGAAGATGGGGAGAGAAAATGGAGTGCTGACTCCCTCTCTCCTGTTGATTTTTTTTTTTTTTTACTATTTATGCAACTGGATCTGCCTCTTCTCTAAAGATGAACCCTCTCTACCTGCAGTAGGGAGGGTGGGAGAGTGGTCTGATATTTTCAATATCTTTGTTAAACTTAAAATGAAAAAAAAGAGAAATCACAGTATTTTATTACCTCTTTTACCAAGACAAAATTTGATTCATTGTCAAACAGAAGGGAGTCAGTGTGTGGGGTCAGAAAATCCAGTCCTCTAAATAGCATGTTCTTGTTTCCCTCATGACCAGTGTTCTATGTTTGTTGACAAGACTGTGGGAAGAGCTGTTTCATATCCCAACACCCTGTCTATAATAAAATGTAGCATGTGCACAGTTACTGTTAGATTTAGGAGTACAGAATAAAGGAACCAAACTCAGGAACAAGTTCAAAATCTGACCTCAACAGATGAGATTGTGCTTCTTAGGGCACTCAGTGAGAGACAACCTCTTTCCCATTGGAATAAAGGGTCTGCTAAGGGAAGGGGGCTGGTCAGGGCACTTATTGGGTTTGCAAGGGACTTAGCTATAAGAAGTTGATACAGTGGGGAATGTATGAGTAGCTTGTAAAAGCCTCCTTCTACTGGTGTTGTTTGTCTCAACAGAACAATTTTATCTAGAAACTCCTTGCCCTAGCAGGTGAGCCTTAGTTGTACAATGGCAACCTCAGGCAGGATTTCTGGTTTTCTGTGACTGGGGCATTCTATCACCTATCATGAAATACTGGTAATAATTCCTACCCTGCTCATTACTCATATACAGATCAGTAAAAAGCAAAGATGACATAATAGTTTGGATCAGGGATTGTAACCATACCCACGTCCTCCAAGTTGCCAGTGTCTAACATCTATTGTTTGATGCCCTTCGTATGACTACCTGTGGGGTTGTCTACCTTCCCCATTTTTGTGTGTTTGCTCATGAAACAGCAGTTGAGGATGTTAACTGAGAAACAACTTGCTCTGTCTTATAAAGACACTGAACAGCAGAGCTGGTCTCAGATTCCGGTACCAAGATGCTGCATTGGAAAACATTTCTTGATCCTAAATGGATTCTTCTGCTTTGCTTCTGAAAGCTGTCATGTTTAGTCTTTTTATGCAACAGCTGGCATGCTATAGTGGGATGTTTACTAGCTCTCTATGAGAATATCTACAAAAAATAATAATAAAATTTTAAAAACCAGGATTTTTAATTTGCTTTTCACCTCTAGTTCGACTGTTGTCATAAATTTGTCTTCATCTCCCAGAATACTGGTTTACAGATTTTGGCTGTGCCAACTTTCAATTTTCATTAGATGCCCTAGCAGGAAATCTTGAAGTATTTTCTGTAGAAATCAGATCACTGCTTATCTTAAGTTGCATGACCTCTGCAAACCTTTTCTTTGCATAGAAACTACCATCCCTGTGGTTTTTCTCCCAGCAGCTAGTGAAAGGCATATGGAATTCACAGTCTTTTCCATGCTGAATATTAAGGTTAGTGAGAAAAGTTGAAAATCAGGTAAAATGAAGACTAGGGAAATTCAGAGTAAATGTAAAACAGAACCCAAGATGAAGCAGCTTAGGGAAGAGTAATTGATTGTTCTGTATGAATTCAGGATATAGAACAAAAAGGATTGTGGGTAAAATTGATGGTATATACATTTCAGTTCAATAAAAAGAAGAATATAGAATCTTGCAATGGAATAAACTCAGGCTAAAAGGAAGTCATGGGGTTTTTCTAAAGAAATAAAGAGGACTGGGCGATTACATCATAGAATTGGGACCCTAGTCTTCCCCCGAGGTCCTTTGAGAAGGCCAAGGGGTTTCAGGGGTTTCAGAGGTTCTAATTTTTTTTAAATTATAAGTGTGGATGCAAATGTCTGTTGTTCAAAAGAGAAGGTTTAATGTTTTCCTAAAAGTGTCAAAAATCCTGCATTGAAAACCAAATGACAAGTTTACTAAGCGCAGAGCAATCCCATTAAATTTCAATTCTCAAAGGACTTCCTTATCTTAGAAGGAAGGCAGAGTGGCTGATTCTGGTAACAGCTCATCACCCAATATTCTTCAAATTAAGGGCGATAAGGAAAAAGCAAGTGAGTTTTGGGGGAAATATAATCAGTGGTCCAGGATCTTTAGAAAAGACAACGAAGGGAAACAATTAAAATCAGCCTTGGCTGCTTTCTACCTTCCTGTGTAATCTACACAGTCAGAGCAACAAAACTAAAGTCAGACCCTGGTCGTTGTCCAAAGTGCTCTATCACTCAAGAAAATGATTGTGAAAAGGCCGGCCAGAAGAATAGGTCCCCAGAATAGTAAGATCTCATTTTCAGGTTTTGTATTGTTTTGTTTTAAATCGGTCCAAATTGCAATTTCTTTTGAAAAAGAGTGAGAACTTCAAAGTACAACAAATTGTGTAGGAAGCACAAACATCAAATTTTAAAATATGTGAACATAAATGAATTTATTCTAATTGTAAATTCAAACCGCAAAGCAGGCAGGCTGTGCTCACTGCTAATGCTCTTAAGGGCGATTAGACAAGCAGGTTTTAAACCCCTCCCTCCCGTGCAGCTCACCCAGCCTTCCATTCCAGCCCCTTCTATTCACGTGAAAGCAGCCTCCTCCTCTCTGATGTGTTTGCATGGGCTCCCACTGGCCCTACTTTCAGAATAAAGACCTTTAAGCCCATTCACAAAATTTACATGACAAAAATGGAAATAGATTTCCTGAGCTTTCAGCTTGTGCAATAGGTTTAAAAATACACCCTATTTTTTTGTAAGTTCATTTGCATTTAAAAAAAACTTTCACTTTTATCCACTCAAGAGAGTGACTCACTTTCCCCATCTCCTAAGATTTTTCTTCAAGCCTTTTAAAACCAGTCATAACAGGACTGTTCTACCACCAGCTATCTTAAGGACCTTCATTTTTGCCCAACATATCTATTCATCTTACAACAACAATAAGCAACATATAAAAGCAAAAATTGATTTACCCTCTTCTTAACTGAATAACATACAATTTTAAAACTAAATGTTATGTACTTACCTGTCAAGGTCAAAATCTAGATTTTGAGTATAAACACTGCTAAACATTTCCCAGTTACAATTGGGAAACAGTTGGTAGAATTTAATTGAAGCAAAGCAAAAAAGAAATCTAAAAAAAAAAAAAATCCATTTAATGACAGTCAATAGTAGTAGTTTGAGACTCCTGTCATTATGGAAAAATTACCTAAGTATAGTTCACCGATGCCTAGGTCACTGACGCCTAGGTCACTGATGCCTAGGTCACTGACGCCTAGGTCACTGACGCCTAGGTCACTGACGCCTAGGTCACTGACGCCTAGGTCACTGACGCCTAGGTCACTGACGCCTAGGTCACTGACACCTAGGTCACCGATGCCTAGGTCACCGATGCCTAGGTCACCGATGCCTAGGTCACCGATGCCTAGGTCACCGATGCCTAGGTCACCGATGCCTAGATCACTGATGCCTAGGTCACTGATGCCTAGGTCACATAACAGCTTTTGGTGGATGGTAATCTTATTTAATTTTAAAACTAAGGTTAGCCCACTGTTTGCTATATTCATATTTGATATTGCTAAATGACACATAAAAAAGGGGGCATGGATATGTTAAGATATCACAATTCTAAAATGGCAGGACTAAAACAAGATCTTAGGTGAATTTCAAGAAGAATAAGCATTTAATTCCAGAAAGTAATGTCAAATATTAAGGAAAATAGGCAAGGGCTGGAGACATGGCTCAGTGCCTAGAGGGCTTGCCTTGTAAGCATGATGACTTGAGTTTGAGCCCCAAAATCCACATCTTGAAAACATTGAAGTGGGGTGGTATGCTTGTCTAGTGTGACAAAATTTTTCCAGAGGAGGCACAACATTCACAGATATGAAGCTCACTGGCAAACTAAAGTACAAATATCACTTACGTCCAATTTGGTGAATCAATGAATTTTATTGAGGTTATTTACTAGAGTATGGGTGACAGTTATATACACGAGCAGAAATGACTTTAAGACAGTCCAAGAATGGGTGAAAGCTTATAATGCTGAGAACCTGGAACACACCAAATATGCTACAGCAGGCTCAAGAGTTGGAGGAATCACCTTCCAAGTGATCCATGTCATTTAAACCTCCTCTGGAAAGCTTGGCTGGTTCCTGCTCTTCCTATGAAGTGGTTTGATATTAGAATCATCTTTGCAGCTTGGCTTATCTAGTCTGGGAGGGAAGGGGCAGTGAATCTGGTCAGTTTGGAGGCCCCCTGAAACTATTTTGAGTCCTTTATTTTTGTGTTTAAGGAGCTTCTCTGCAAGATGGTATGTTTCATTCTCCAAAGAAATTGTTATATGACAGCTCACCATTCTAGCCCTAGGGAAGAATATGTGGGTTAATTAGGCTTGGCAAGTTTTAGAGCCAATGAGAGACCATCTCTTAGAAAAAAAAAAAGGAAGATGCTTGAGGAACAACACCTAAGGCTATGTACTTTTGTGTCAACTTGACACAAACTGGAGTTATCACAGAGAAAGGAGCTTCAGTTGGGGAAGTGCCTCCATGATATCAAACTATGGGGCATTTTCTCAATTAGAGATCAAGGGGGAAGGGCTCATTGTGGGTGGTGCCATCCTGGGCTGGGAGTCTTGGGTTCTATAAGAGAGCAGGTTAGGTAAGCCAAGGGAAGCAAGCCAGGGGAAGCAAGCCAGGGGAAGCAAGCCAGTAAGTAACATCCCTCCATGGCCTCTGCATCAGCTCCTGCTTCCTGACCTGCTTGTGTTCCAGTCCTGACTTCCTTTGGTGATGAACAGCAATGTGGAAAGTGTAAGCTGAATAAACCCTTTCCTCCACAACTTGCTTCTTGGTCATGATGTTTGTGCAGGAATAGAAACCCTGACTAACACAGTCTGTATGGTTGTCATCCAGCCTCCACACTTCATCTCTGGTCACCTGTATATGTATGCACACACCCATAAACAGACATGAAAATACACACACACACACACACACACACACAAGTGCACATATGCACCACATGTACTTAAAACAAAGAGGAGAGAGGAAACTTTTGGCAAGCTTTAGCCAATGGGGATACAACAACTTAGGGTAATTTCATATTCAAGAAAGAGATCATCTAGAAGAAATCTTTGTATTTTAAAACTTCCTTCCACGTCAATAACTCATTGGTTTCCTGGAAATGTATAACACATTCCAAAACTTCTATTAATAACAGCCAGACATTGCAATCTCAGCTACCAGTGTTAAAAATACAAGACTGGTGTAGATCTACATTCTCTTAATTTGAAAGATGGCCCCCAATTTTTTGTTAAGAAACAAGAATTAATTTCTCTGAAGCAAACATCCTTCTATATTTGGGATCATGGTTTGAGTATTCATCTTAGAGACTCCTAACAAGAGGCAGAAATTTAAAAACTCTGTTGGACTTCTTTTGACCTAAACGGGACTGGAAAATTGTAGAAATGGGCAGAGGGGACCCTAAAGCACATCAGGGAGTAAATGGAGTAAAAGTAAATTCGCCTTTGAACGCTTTAAAAGTTTCCAGGAAGCTAGAGTGATGTCTTACATTCCTATCGATAAAACATGCAGTGTTTTCTCTTCATGTGGCCACAGGCAAAAGCACGGTGACAGTGAGATGTGGTAGCTTCATGCTTGATTGCCTGCAGATAAGGGCTCTCAGGGGCACAGGTCATAATAGGTTAGTTCAAGGATGCTGTAAGCCAATACATCTGTCTCCATCTCCTCCTTTCTTTGTGAAACAGAAAAAAAAAAAAAAAACTCTTTTCATCTTTTACAGAATAGCTTTCTAGCAGCCTCTGTCACAATCTTCACCACTGTGCCCCCCACATCCCGCACTTTGAGCTCCATCCTTCTCCTCTGTTGCATGTGTGCTTTGTATATCTTCTGTCAGGGTTCTTATTAAAGAGCATTATGAGTCCTTTCTAAGGATCCTGGCCCTTGCCTCTCCTTCATTCATTTTCTAAACATTTATTAAGCACCTGCAGGTCTAGGCTCACCCTGTTGACTCCCAGAAAATAGACACAATATTTAGGTTCTCAAAGTCTCTTCAAGATTGGCCTTAGTGCCTACCACCTGGGAGGTCTTAGTAAATATTTACAGAGCTGAATTTTTTTGCTGTCTATTTGACCTTCTGCCATATGACTTCCATTGGCTCTGTTGTCAGAGAGTGTAGGATGAAAATTTCCTCAAACATAAATAAATAAAGGAAAGGGGATTTTTGAATACATTTCTTTTATTAGCATGAATTTTAGATTTTTTTGTTGCTGTCATTATTAAATTTTCAGTTATGCAAAACAAAATTGAGTTCCATTGTTGCATTATTAAACATATATACATCATGATGCCTAGTTCTTAATCTTTTTCTCATCTCCCTTTCTTCCTTATCACATCTCCCCCATAAATAGTTCCTTCTTATGATTTCATGACACCTGGATTCTATTTCTCTCTCTTATTCTCCTCTTCCTGTAAACTCTTCTCTCCCTAACTGTAGTCTGGAGGAATCTCACTAAAAATGTGATGTGGCATGGGTAGATAATCTATCATTCTAGCTCTTCATCCATATTCATGAAGAAGAGTTTTATCATCTGAATAGTTAATTTCTTTTTATGCAGTCGTTCTGCATTTCAAAAAGTGGGAAGACCTTGATAGAGGGTCAAAATCTGTAAATGCCACGTATGTTACACCCTTTCATAAATATCTGAGCTTAAGCAGTCTATTGTCAGGCATGTCTCTGGGGAACAATTATATCATATAGTTCCTTCTTAGGGAATATTTTCCTGATGTACACAGCACACACAGAGAGTTCTTATCTGTGGAGATAATCTACTGCTTTCATGCATGTGGTATACGGGTGAATCTGTGGCTTATATTTTACATGTAGAAACATTTTTTTCTACCTCATTTTCAATGAGAATAGCACACACACACACACAATATATATGTGTGTGTGTGTATTTTTGTGTGTGTATTTTTGTGTGTGTGTGTGTGTGTGTGTGCGTGTGTGTGTGTGTGTGTGTGTGTGTGTGTGTGTGTGTGTGTAACTTGAAAGGATTTCCCAAAGAGGTTATGAAAGCCTTATTCTTTAATTAGCATAGCTTATAATTTTTGAGTAGATGTTTGAATCTATTGAAAATATATAATTTCTCTTTCATGTCCTCATTTAGGATTTGGAGTGTGAAAAAGTTAATTACTAGATATTTCCCAGTGATATTTAGAAAAGAGTTTTGGGATCAGATAGAAGTAAAATAGGTAAGAGGTGAGCACCAGAAATAAAAACTGGATCTTGAGCCATGTGTTTGCTTGAGCCTGTTCTCATCCTGTGATTTGTATGCTGTACTTTTGCTCTCATTTAAATAAATGTATACTTTCAGTACTAAAAGGAAAAAAGAGAAAGAAGATATAGAGTAAGGAAAAGAAGGAGGGAGAAGAAACTGGCATGAGGAGAAAGAGGAGTGGAGTGAGGGGGAGGGGGGGAAAGAAGGGAAGGAGAAGAGGAAAAGGAAAAAGAGGAGGAAGAGAAAAAGAAAGAAAAGGAAGGGAGGAGACAGGACTCACACCAATGTTGGGTGTTCCTTGTGTGATGGACGAAAACTCTTCCCTCATCCTTTTGTCCCTTCAAGTCTGCTCCCCAAGGTGAGCTGACTATCTTTGGCCACCTGTTCCTAGTACGACTGACCTTATAGCCTGACTCAGATTTCTAGACTCTCATGTTCTCTATGCTAGACTGAGTTTCTTCTCTACCCAGAAAACTCAAAGCCAAACAACAAATTCAGATTGCTTTTTACCAAATTTCATCACTTCCTGGCTCAACAGTCATGATTTTATGTAGCTATGGACAGAGAAGAATTTTCACAGAGCTCTCCCATAAGACTAAGGGAGGAGAGAAGGACCCCCCCCACCCCCGCCCCGAGAAGAAGGCATGTTTTGAAATAAGAGGAGGAACCAGCCATGAAGAGTAAATGTGATCCTGAATGCTTGAAGCTTTTCAAGCATAGAAGAAGAGCTCCTTTGGAGTGTAAAGAAGTTTGAGGTAGAGTCTATGAATAGGCAATTTCCTAAGCTTCCAACCTACATGGGCTCACTGCACCAACCAGCCTCCACAAAGAAGACACCCATGTCACACACAGACTCAGCCCTTAGGCTTTAGGGATTGGAGAATAGTCAGGCACTTGTGGCCAGCAATGGTGTCTTCACATTCACCAGGGTGACAGAGACAGGAATAAGGTATTTAATACACTCTGACTTTGGCTATGTCGACATTTTCCACTGCATGAGATCCCTTGTGAGACTGTGACATATTTTTGAGTCAATAGAAAAGATCAGAGAAGACCATAAATATGTGGATCCATTTTGAAGTAGAGTAGAAGGGCTAAAAATGTTTTAATTTAAGGAACAAAATAAAAGGACATTGGTCAAATCCAAAATCCATATGCAGTTACTGTGATGGCTAATATTGATTGTCACATGGATGACCCTCAGACTCTCCCAGGAGATGGGTCTCTAAGAATGTCTGTGGAGGATTTTAGTAAGCTAAATTGAGGTAGAAAGATCCCAGTACTCAGGGTGGAGTCATTCATTGTGCTAGGATACAACATGGCCATCTGGTGCCAGAAGCCATAGTTGTACAATGGTGTCACTTTAGAATTAATATTGAAGCAATCTGGAGAGTTGCTTGCAATAGAATTGTGATCTAATCATTAAAAAATTCCAGATATATGTTTAAATCTCTGCATTTATTAGTATCAGAAAATCATTCCAGGAAAATGTATTGTTTGCCACAATATTATCCTCAGCAAAGTACAAGGCTATTATATACACTAAGGTAATGCCTGTCTTACAACCTATTGGAATCTGCAGCTCTGATCTACCTAATAACTGTTTAAACACTCGAGTCATGATGCAGCTTAATGTATCTACTGGGAAGAGAAAGAACCCTTAATTGCATTTTGTTTTGCTTCTTCCAAACTGAAGAATTGGAAAAAGAACTCTAATGACTTCCTTTGAAAGACCTGATTTCCTTACATTTAGGGATCATTTTGATATAAATTGACTTCATATGGCTACTAATGTTTGTTAAATATATTGGATTCTAGAAAAAAAAAAATGAAAAGAAAGTAGCCGAAAAGAAATTTCACAATGAGCTGCTGATAAGATACACAGGGCATTTCTGAGAGAATCTTTAGAGTTGGTGGAATTAAATTACTGCTCTGGGTATCTATTTTTTAAGGAAAATGTGTATTTGCCTAATCCAATTTCAACATAATTCATATCCCTGTAACACTCTGAGAACACTGGCATATGGTTACATGAGATATAAATTGAGAGTATGATTAAAAATCACTGGTGTTTCGATTTCAATTATATTTCACAAAATAGACTCTGGGGGAAAAATTGTACAAGCAGGACCACAGCCTACTGCAGGATGAGAGTACAGAAAAATCTTCCACACATGCACCCACACTCACACCCACCTACCCTTTGCTGCGCTGACTAGGCACTTTATTCCCTTAGCAAACTCCTGGCACTGGCCACTGGGTAGCCAGCCAGCAATTCTTGGTTTGACTGGAAGCCAGAGTCCAAAGGTTCTCAGTAGCCATCTGTGAATGTATACAGTGAACAAAAGAACAGTCCAGATTTATAAAACTCTGGCATCAGATCTGGCATGGAGTCCCAACTATCACTGTTTAAGTTTGGTGGATAGGTTCATCCTTTTTGTTGCTGTTGTTGCTGTTCATTTGTTTATTTGTTTGTTACCATGACCTTGACGATGTTTCCAAACCATCTGAGAAACTGTGACTATCCTGACACACAGTAGGTATGGATCATAATGATTTAAGTCAACATAATTTTTTTCTTAGAACTTAAATGAGATCAACACCATTTGTTCATCTTTGAAGTATCAAAAAGGATTTTAGAAATGTATTTCATCATCAACCTTTATATGCAGAATCCAAAACAAAGAGTCAGGCTTCAATTCCTCCGTGCCTAATCCCATTATTAACACATTGTAGTGATAGTGCACTTCAGGATATAAGAGGGGAAAGGTGAAAAGGAATCATTACAGATTTTAAGAGGAAAACTAAATTCTTCTTTCCTTAATCTTGACAGATGGGAATTACAGGTTCCTCATTTTGCTTTAAGGACCTAACAAGGAGTTCATAAATCTCACTTACTTCTGTAGAGTTAAGAGCAGCCCCAGCCCTGCTTATCATGATTCTAATCTCTGTACAGCCTTGTACCTTTATTAAAACACTGGAGGAGGAAAAGGACCAAGTCATATTTCAACCTTGAGATGACATTTATGCTTTATTTTTCATTCTGTTCAGTGTAAAGGAAGAAGAGAACAGAGCAGAGTACCATGACACACATTGAATTGCACATTGCCAGCAGACATGAGTCCCTAATATTGGTCAATTCCCCTATATAAAAAGTGAAAAATCAACTAACCAGTATTTATGCTCTGAACAAAACTCATTGGCTTTTCTTATCCGGATGCTTACCCTTGTGTATGTCTGTTCATATGACAGTGGTGGTAGTATGCATTAGTGTTGACTATATTCTATCTCAGCTTTCCAGATACAAAAGTTTTATAGAACCACTGTCCTGACCATTTTATTCCATCACTACCAAAAATCAATAACCCCCAATTTTCTGGTTGAGTCTCCATCAATGTTTCTCCTCCTGTGTGTTGTGACTCTTCTAGTGGTGGTTTGAATGACCGTTCCATAGGGATCACCTAAGACCACCAGAATATATATATATATATATATATATATATATATATATATATATATACACACTATGATTCATAAATTCATAACAGTAGCAAAATTGCAGTTATGAAGCAGCAATGAAAATAATTTTATGGTTGGGGGCTCCCCAAACATGAGGAACTGTATTAAAGGGTCTCAGCATTAGGAAGGTTGAAAACCACTGTTTTACATTAACACCTAAAGTTGCTCAAGTCTATATTTATCCACTCATGGGTCCACCTCCTACCTACCTTTCTGGACTTTTTCATATGTGATTAGTCATTTTTTCCTCTGCACACCCACACTAGAGCATAGGCTGTTTTCTTTACCTGGTGCTTTCCTTTCTAGCTCTCCTCTCATCCTCTCCTATTTAATGCTATCATTGTATCAAGCTCTGAAATAAATCCTAAATTCTATCCTCAGGAACAAAACTTTCTGTTCATTTCTCTCTTTAATCACACATTTACACTGACATGCTTATCTTTATTCTAAACACTGAGGTACAATAGGAAGAGGAAACACCTGGAAGCCAACAGCCATAGTCATGGACTTAGCTACAGAAGGTAGAGAAAGTCTCTAAAATATCTCTAAAACTTGGAATTTTTTAAACCTAAGAATGGAATGGCATTACCTACCTCAAAGAAACATAAGAATCAAAATAAAAATCACATTAAATAAATCAAAGTATATGACATATTACAGGCACTCAAAACTGACTGTCTTTATTACTACTCTTATCCCTGTACTGTATGTTTATCACCTCTTACAAGAATACTAGACCTTGGAATACAAGGCTTATAGCTCAATCATCTTTTTAGTCCCTATTGCACAGAGCCTAGTGATTTTCATAGTTTATCACTCAGCAAATACTCATTAAATATATTTTCAGGCTACTCTTCTGAGACCCCTACTATCATGATGTATTGTTTGACACTGTTTGAAAGGCATCAGTCCCTACAATCAAGACACCAATCATGATAATTCACAAAATTTCTTTTTGATCAGACAGAGCAATTTTTTATAAATTATAATGTACTCTAAAACTGGTCAACATTCTTTAGAAAAAGAAAGCTCTTCAAAAGAGATGTGAAGATATGGGCATCTCCAAAGAGGATAGGATAGTATTTGAGGGAGCTGTAAGGTTGAAGTTAGTGCTATGTACCACAGAGGTTTGTGTGTCACACACTGAGAGGCAGCAAGGAGTCCAGCTGAATAGCCATAGGGCTGGAGTGAAGACCACCCACCAGCAACCCAGTACTCTGCTGACAAAGGAACAGTGGCAGTTGGGAACCAGTGGTGAGTTCAGCATGAAGTCTCTGCAGGTGAAATTCAATATTTAGTGGTCTAGGGCCAAGAGAGTTCACAGGAATTATACCTGGACAACACAGAGAACATGGATTGGTTAACCAAACTATATGGTAGGCAGAGTGGAGGTCTCAGAAAGCAAACCCACTTATTAATTGAAACTATTTAGATTGTTAACTAACTACTAGCTTCTACTGTTACATAAGCAAATTCATTCAAATTTACCGCCTTACCAAGCTAGGAGACAAAACAAATAGGTATACATCTGTAACTTCTGTGATGAAATTCTTCACGGGATTGAGTAGGGTATGGTAAAGGACTTTAGCAGTGCTTGGGGTTATCAACTGAGCCTTGTAGAGAGATAAGGGTCCTGGAGGACCTGTTTATGGTAGATGGAAGAAGATGGACTCACAGCAGGTGCAGAGATAGGGAACTATGTTAAGTGCAGTGATTTAGATGAATGAGGCAGACTCAGAAAGAGGTGAGGCTGAACTGGTTGGTGGAGATAAGATCTGAAGGAACTGTTCTCTAAACAGAAATGAGGCTACCTTTCTATCAGAAGATCATAAGAAGCAATTAAGCATATTCATGCTTAAGAAAGACTGAAGGAAATTGAGGCAGTAGGCATTCCATTCTGCTTTGTCAGTTAATAAAACAATAGATACTTAGAATACTTTTGAGTTCTTCAAGCATCCTGTGCTGTGGTAGGGATTAGGCACATTACAAAAGTTATTGCTCAGGGGCCAGTCAGGTATGGACTGGTCAGCTTATGCCCAGCAAAAAAAAGAATAAGTAGAGCTGTGAATAATCCTCAAAGTAATAGGTAAGCAATCTGAATGTTTAACCTCTCCAAGTCCAATTTCTTATCTGTGCCATGCAGATGGTCCTAAAGCTTTCCTCATATGATTATTAGGAATGTGTATAAAATGAAACCACACACATATAAAATGAAGCTCACAGTAAAATCTTCACCAACGGCTCCCATTCACATAGGAGAAGAGTACATTTGTAATGTACCAAAAAGTTGTAGAGCTCTGAAATAGTATTGCATAGGACTATGTACCAGACCTGTTACAAAGTATATTTTCATACATTTTGGTTTATCATATAATTCTTGTATCAGGACCTTACTTTATAAGCTGGTATCATTTCTATATTTGTGATTCACCCCTTACGGATGCCAAAATCTGTTAGAGCATTGGGTATTCAACTACCAAACTGTCTTCTAGTTTCTTTGAAAAAACTAATTATATTTTAAATTAATATATCTGCGAGGATATGTATTGGGTGGATGGGTATGTGCCATGGTACAGTGCATGAGTAGAGTTCAGAAAACAACTTGCAGAAATTAATTTTATCCTTACATAGTATGTGTCTGAAGGATTGAACTCAAGACTGGTGGC
The DNA here is from genome assembly GCA_902729485.2 of Mus minutoides. Taxonomy (NCBI): domain Eukaryota; kingdom Metazoa; phylum Chordata; class Mammalia; order Rodentia; family Muridae; genus Mus; species Mus minutoides. Next base: position 2,995,645 of record LR749523.1, read on the forward strand.
ACAAATGTCTATAATTCAAGCTCTGTATAATTTAATATTCTCTTCTGGGTTCCATGGGTGCATGTGCATGCATACACAAAATCATATACCAATATATACATAAAACAATAAATTTTTAAACAAACAAAATGAGGTTAAGATTAAAGAAAAATTATAATTCTAATGAATAATATCGCAATCACTATTTTATTCTCTGATATTTACTTGCTTAACAACTTAGGCAAATTTTAGCCTCTATGGGCCAATGACATCATTTACTTCTACTATCCTTGAGCACACCATAGCCCACATCTCCCAACCTTTACTGCAGTTACGATTTGGCATGCCACTGGGTTCATGGCAATGTATGAGCAGAAGTGAAATATACTGTGACTCTAAAAGAAGTAGTTGAATCTGAGAGGTACCTGTTGGTAGGCAGTGTGACATAGGATTCAAAAGAATACTCCAACAAATGAACCCAAGTCAAAATTGAATAGTGTAAAAGCAGGGAAATAAATGAATGAAAATCCTCAGTGATATGGTAAACTTAAAGAGTTGGAAATATTCTCTTTTTTTTTCTGGAATATCATGTTAATCAATTACATCATGTACACTTTTTAAATTTTAATATCTGGTGCTGAAATGGATCCTATAATTCCAGTTTTATCATGGATGCTGTTGCCCAGGTGACCGCTGTGACTTCACATTTACCTGTAAGCTTGCTACTTATGCCTCTGTGTCACTAGATAATAGTATCTATCAAATATTTCAGTGAGAAAAACCATTAATCACAACTGCAAGAAAAAGCATGTAGAAAACATTGTTATTCAAGCAGTTTCCGCCAACAGATAGACAGGCCTTCTATAAGATGAAACTCCAAAACTTACAGGAGAGTTAATTTGGAAGAAAGTCTTAAAGTTGACAATGTATTAGTGCTTTTAATGAAATGTCAGTCTACTGATATTTTATGAAAAAACAAAAACAAAAAACCAGCTACAAGTCTATCAAAAAGTGACAGAAAATGTCACGTTGAAAATGAAGTAATTCTGGAATGATTTAACTAATCAACTTGATTTCATGTTACAAGTAGCATACCTATAAAATTATGTATATTATAAAATATGTGCTCCTTAATACAACTGAACAAGGCTCGGCACCAACAAGCTTGCAGATGGGAAACAGGGGAAACATCCGAGAAAATACAAACTACACCATGGTATTAACAAACAGAGCTGGAGAACAGTCAAGAGCCAGCACATTTAGGAGAGGTGCTGACATCTGGAAGACCCCAATAACAGACTGAATTTGTTTTGTAGTTTTGCCTAAGGAAAGGCTTCAGCCTCCTTACACTAGACATTAGAGCAGTGTCCTCTCAAGACTGGACACAATGAAAGCACCTAATTTACAGGCGCCATATCAATTGTAACATAAGATGAGATACAATCCTAAATTGCAATCATAAGGCCTATGCCAGATCCCAGGGTAAACCCTAATCTTTGCTTTACATAGAAATCACTCCGAGCACCCAAGCTGAGGACTAGAGAGTTAACCTGAAGCTGAGATGCCAAAGGATTTGAGCCTAACCAAGCAAATTGTTGGAGAATTCTCATCCCCCAGTACCTCATACTAGCCATGAAAACTTTGGGATAAAATGGCAGAAGATAGACGTTTCATCACTAGAACAAATCATTTCCTGGTTGTAATAACAAATGATTGGCACACAAAGGAAATGGGGAAAAGATGGTTCATTACTTAAGGACTAAGTCAGCAAGGTATATAAACCAAATTCATCCCCAGCTTGGCTTGATTGTGTATAGACTTAAAGTTAAAGGTATGTTTATCCTTTTTCAATGATTGTAGAATAAAATAAAAAAAAATAACATTAAGAAGGGAGTTCTTGTATACTGTTGATGAAGACATAAGTTAGTATCACAAGAAAAGAAATGAATATGGGGTTTCCTAAAAAATGCAAAAGTAGAACAGCCATGTAATCCAACTCTCCTTTTCTTGGCTACATATCTGTGTTGGTTTGAATGTGCTGTCCCTGTAATAAAATAGAACCCAACCAACCGGTGACTCTGTTTAAGGAGGCTTGGGAGTTGTGGACTTGCTGAAGGTGACTGGTTTTACAAGCCTAAAGACTTGGACCATGAGATCTATATTTCCTGTTTGTGAGCTCAATACTGTTGCACCAGCTGCCTGCTAGGCAAGCTGTTACCTCTGCTCCACCTTCATGGACACTTATCCATCTGGAAGCTTAAGCTACATAAGCACTGTCTTCTCTGGGTTGCATTGGTAATGGTGTTTTATCACAGCAATAGAAAAGCAACTAAGGCAATACTCAAAAGAATCGATGGCAGCACAGCAGAGAGAGACCTGCACATTCTACTCAGTGCTGCCAAGTCGTGGGATCACTCTAGGCTCTCTAAACACAGCAATGAATAAAGAAAGCATTGAGATATTGTGAAAAATGAAATGCCATTTGCAGGAAGAGAGACACACATAGAAATAAACATGTTAAGCAAAACGGGCCTGACTTAGAAAAGACAAGCATTACATTTTTTCAATTATATATGGAGTCTAAAAGGAAAGACATGAAAGGAAAAGGGCACCGGTATGTAGAAATAAATGTAAATAATAGGAATAAATAGCCTTATATATACACATTAAATTGTCATAGTGAAATCTCTATTGTGTATGATTACTATGCAATAGAAAGAAATGAAGTCAGTCTGGGACAGTCTGGGACCCAGAGCATATGACCTCACTATAATCTGTTCCTTCCCAAATTTTGCCAATGGAGATTAATCATTGGATAGCCAAGACATCAGAGTCAGCAGGTAAGGATTTGAGATCAGTTATAATTAATTGTTTTTATTATTACACATATATATGCATATAAATACACATATGCATATATATACATATATATATACACACAAAAAAAAAAAAAAAGGAAAAGCTACTGAAAAACTACCTCAAGAACTAACAAACACAGTATCTGAAATAGAACATTCTCTAGGTGGGCTTAACAGAAATAACAGAAGACAGAGTCATAGAATGTAAATGTAGACTAATAGAAATTACCTAGCATGTTCATATAGGGAACAAAGGGGTGGAGAAAAATATCAACAAGAACTCTGAGGCTATTAAAATTTAACAAGAATTTAACAAGAAAGAGAAGTTTCAAAGGAGAGGAGAGAGCAGCAGGAAATGATACTGTGACCACAAAAATCAGATAAAGGTAGAAAGTTATGGATTCAAAACTCACTGAATCACAAGACTGACAAAGATAAAGAAAAATGAGCCTTGTGTATTCTGCTTAAACCAGTGGAAGACAGATGCATAGTTAATCTCAGAAGTATACAGAGCAAAATGAATTAAGCATCTGGAAATAATGATTGCATTTGTCACTGACCTTTTTATCAGGAACAATTAAATAAAGAAGAGAACAGATCAATCATGATCATTAGAGATTAGGAGAATTTTTTTAACCCACAAGTATACCTCTAAACTAAATATAGATCAATTATGGAGCCAATATGTTAAGTTCAGAGGATCAGTCCAGGACTTGATCTGTGAACATAAGTGAACTACAGCAATACTAATTTTAGGTCTTCAGTTGAAAGGACCAAATGCCACATGAGAATATAAACCATTGAGAGGAAGCTGGAGTTCCAAATGGAGCTATAGAAGTCAAAGTCATTTGTTTTCTTATTTTATTTCAAATACATGTGATTACTCATCAATGATCACACTGCCTTTGAGAATGTATAGCATAAATGCATTGAATAGCATGTTAGTGAAGAACAGGGAGAACATGGCCAATGGTGATGGAAACTTTCCACATCCTATATAAAATCATACAGAATTAAAAATTAATTCTAAGTAGATTTCTTATTCTAAAATGAGTAGATTTTAAAATTTTAGAAAATAAAACAGAAGAATTTAAACCACCATATCAGTTTTTAAAAATTACATTCATCAAAATCCTTCTCATTAAAAATAATCCGACCCAGTTTGATTGGTAAGTTCTAGCAAACACTGAAGAAATAACATCAGTGTTACATAAACACATAAAGAGGGAGATGTTCTCTACCAATTTTATGCCAGAATTTGTCAAAGGCCTTATAAAAACTATAAACTAATAATCTTTGTGAATATTTAAGCAAAATTGTATAAAATATTTAAAAATCTAATTGAATGATATAGCATAACCAAATAGATTTTATCCTAGGAATGAGACTTGGAATAGCAATATAAAGGAAGAAAATAGACATTCTCAATAGACATATAAAATACTGACAAAGCCTATCACCAACTAAAAATATAAGAATTAATTATAGTACAAATTCTTATTAAATTAACAATGCTTGGAAACTTTTAAAATATGATAATATATACTTGGAAAGCTTATTTATAACCTCATACTGACAAAATTTGGAAAGCAGTGTATCAAGACTTTTAAAAAGTAACCAAAGAAATAAGAAAGCGCCAGCTCATCATTTTTATTCAGTATTCTGCTGACAGTACTAGAAAGTGCAAAAAAGCAAAAACAAATTCTAATAGAATAATTGGTGTAGAAAGAGGAAACAAAGGGGCCTATATTTGCAAATTACATGTTTTCAATGTGTAAAATCCTACCTAACTTACCAAGAAAGCCATTGCTGTTGATTGAGAAGGAAGAGCAGAGTCAAAGAGCTCTCAGGAGCTCAGCAGAATAAAACCCATAACCTGCCCCCACATTATGCAGCTCTGTAGACACCCTTTCTCTGTCTTTCTCTGATCATTCTCTCTTGGTGCTGTGCACCTCTCAACTCTCTTTTGCCTGGGCCTTTGTATATACTCCTCTCTGTGTCCTGTAGACAATATTTAATCAGAACTGTCCAAGGGACATGTCCTCTTCATTTCTATCCTTTTCTCTTCTTTTCCTTTGTATTTATTTTTTCTTCTCTCTATGGAACAGGGTTTTATCCTATAGCTCAGGTTAGTCTGGAGCACATAAAGCCCACACTGCTCTCATATTTGTAGCATTCCCTCTCTATCACTCTCCAAGTGCTATGATTACAGGCTTCAGCCACCATTCCAGATAAGTCAGAACCTGCCTTTTCTAGCCTATCTGTTGTGTTAGAGTTTTCTTGGAAAGACATAAAATAAAGTCTGTTCACCTCAGATAGGGAAGCAATAACAAACAACATAAAAATTACAACAAAATCCAACTTGGCACCAATGAGTTTATTGGAATTGCTTACAGGAGTAGGGGTAGAGTTACTTATAGGAGGAGGTTCAAGTCAATTCTAGTTGCATTGCCAAATCTATCCAAGTTTGTGTGACTTCTCAGCAGAGCCTCATTCTTAGATCTTTCTGTACAACTTGCAGGTAATTCAAGTGGTTAAAGAGTTTCCTCTTTCTCTTCAGTCCTACAGCTTCTATAACCTCAAAAAAGATGGGGCCTCGTGAATCTTGCTTGTTTTAGGAGCTTTTTAAGATTTGTGAGTAGTTTTACTGTCTATGATTGGTAAATCTTCCCTTTCCTTAGGGAAAATACTTTAATTCTGAGGAGATTACTACACAAATATCCTATACCAGCCCATCTTTAATGTCAGTCTGGTCATGTTCACCAAGACTGGTAGTTCATTTTCAGCACATTGACTTTAAAGTAATTGGGTTTTATATATGATCATTTATTTTTCCACCACTGACAATCACCATTACACTCTGAAGATAACAGGCAATCAATGAATATTCTTGCATGATTAATAAGTAAGGGGTACATCACTTGGTCTCTCTAATATCACATATGGTTCCATAGCATGGAACTTGAACTACAATGGGGGAAATGACTACTGGGTCTTTTCTATTTTGATTTATAGCAGGACTAAGAACATGGGCTTTGCATCAGGGAAATGAGAACACAAGTTCTTGATAAATTATGTGATCTCAGGCACATGTTTTACCTTTTTAGATAAGATGGTTTCTTATCTAAAATATGAAAATGCAAAGACAAATGGTGCAAAACCAACCTTAGCTACAAGTTTTATGTGAGCTTAAGGCTTCTAAATACATAGAATACCTGATACACAAGAGTATTTTCACCTCAGGTTTTAGCTATGATCCTTTTGCTTGGATATGCTTTCATTAGTTGATCTAGTAGCAGTGCAATGTATGGTAATGTTTAGAGAAGAAAGCCTACATTCATTAACTCCAAACCATGAGAAATGACATTTTACTTAAATAAATTAAATGGCTGCAGAAAAACATATCAATACAAATTTTCAAGATTCCAACGTCACTGCCTCCACATTGAGTTAGATGACATTGAGCAACATGCCACTACAGCTCCAGGAAACACAGTGATCTGGGTCTCTCCCATAAGAGCAGCCTTAGCGAAAACAGTCCGGAAATTACTCTGTAGTTTCTAAAGGGTCTTAAAAAAAAAAAAAAAAAAAAAAGAAAAGAAAGAAAGAAAAAAAAGAAAAAAATGCTTGTTTTTCCAAAGGATCTTTCTTAAGAATTGAAGTATTTTATTGAATTAAAATATATACTTACAGATAGAAAATAAAAGAATGAAGTGATATATTTGACAAATATTTGATTTTTATTCCTAGTCTACTTCTTAAATAGTATAGTATTAGTGACTAGGCCTTAGATTAGATTAGGAATAAAGAGCCTTTCATAAAGTCAATGGAAGTAGCTTTCAAAATATGTTAAGAGAACATTGTAGAGAAAAGCTGAGGCACAGAATTGCATTATTAGTCTAATCCCAGATCTGATTTTTTTCTAGCGGTGAGACATAGGGCTACATCTTTAATCTCTGAGCCTGTGGTAAGTCAGAAATACAGCTACTTCCCTGGAGTTCTCTGTGTAGCTAACAGAGGTATGATGTGAAACAATGAACATAGAGATAGTATGCCCACTGTCTACTTGAAAGTTCTGGTAAGAAAACACCTGTGCAAGACTGGCAAGTTCAGTTGCACTTCAGGGAAGAGAGAATGGATGTAGACCTGTTTTATCCCACTCATATTTGTTCCACATCTACTACCAGACAAGAATAATCTATCACAGACCATTTCTACCTACTCTTTATTTCTTATCTCTACAAAGCCTTATAAAAATATTAATAGGTCATAGCCACTAAGCTGAATAGCCTGACTCCAGGATTTCTCACCATAACCAAATGGCAGTCCCCAGACCATGACATTCTTCCTAGTTTTCAGCCTCCTGGCAGATCATTCTTCCACAGACTTAACTAGCATGCATTCCCTGCTAATGTAAGTACTGAGTTTTTGTTTTTTTGTTTTTTGTTTTGTTTCACTTCTTAATTATGTGAGGGCTTTGCATGCATATATGTCTGTTTACTATGTGCATGCAATAATGAACCCAGAAGAAAGCCTTGAGTCTCATGATAAAAACTTAAAAATGGTTATGAGCCTAAAAATTTCATAAATTTATTGTTTTTAATAGCTGAATAGGTTTCCATTGTGTACCATATTTTCTGTATCCATTCCTCTGTTGAGGGATATCCAGGTTCCTTCCAACTTCTGGCTATTATAAATAAGGCTGCTATGAACATAGTGGAGCATGTGTCCTTGTTATATGTTGGAGCATCTTCTGGGTATATGCCTAGGAGTGGTAACTGGATGGATCTGGAAGATATCAACCTGAGTGAGGTAACCCAATCACAAAAGCACACACATGATATGCACTCACTGATAAGTTGATATTAGCCCAGAAGCTCAGAATACCCAAGATACAATTTGCAAAACACATGAACCTCAAGAAAAAGGAAGACCAAAGTGTGGATATTTTGATCCTTCTTAGAAAGGGGAACAAAATATCCATGGAAGGAGTTACAGAGACAAAATTCAGAGCAGAGACTAAAGGAATAACTATCCAGAGACTGCTCCACTTAGGGATCCATCCCATATACAACCACCAAACCCAGACACTATTGTGGATGCCAACAAGAGCTTGCTGACAGGAGCCTGATATAGTTGTCTCCTGAGAGACTGTGCCAGTGCCTGACAAATATAGAAGTGGATGCTCACAGCCATTCATTGAATGGAGCACTGGGTCCCCAGGGAAGGAGCTAGAGAAAGTACCCAAGGAGCTAAAGGGTTTGCAGCCCCATAGAAGGAACAACTATATGAACTAACCAGTACATCCAGAGCTCACTGGGACTAAACTACCAACCAAAGAAAACACATGGTGGAACTCATGACTCTAGTTGAATATGTAGCAGAGGATGGCCTAATCTCTCATCAATGGGAGGAGAGGCCCTTGGTCCTATGAAGGCTCTATGCCCCAGTGTAGGGGAATGCCAGGGTCAGGAAGCAGGAGAGGGTAAGTTGATGAGCAGGGGAAGGGGATTTTCAGAGGGGAATCTAGGAAAGAGGATAACATTTGAAATATAAATAAAGAAAATATAAAAAGAAAGAAAGAATGTTTCTGAGCTGTCATGTAGATACTGGGAATCAAACCTAGGATCTCTGAACAAACAGCCAGTGTTCTTAACCACAGAGACATGTTTTCAGCCTTATAAGTGCTAAGTTTTAAGTTATTTACTTTCTTTTGTGACTCTGATTCCATTAAATTGGGCAAAGATTTGAGTCCTGTGTTAGAATGGCAGTTCTAGTAGTGGGAGAATGACTTTGCTATTCTCTAGGATATTTTTAGAATGGATAGAATTCATACCTAACATGCTTCCTTTAAAATACTAATCAAACACTGAGCACCTTCAGTAAGACCCCTTGACACCCTTCACACTATGAATTGAATTCTTCTGGTAATAGAAAACTGAACCAAAATCGTATTGTCATATCAAATCCCATTATTTTTGCTCAAGTTCAATTTAAAACAAAGGTCAATTGAAAAGCAAAATGAAACAACAGCCAAATGAAAAGCAGAGGAGAACTCTGCGCTGAGAAGGCATGTTGTGTTAACTTTCAAGTGCCTGCCTGCTTCAAGTGCCAGGTTTCCAACTGTATCCAAGGATGTTTAGGGGACTGTTTTATATTTCAGATACCCTTAAAGGTTAAGGAGAGGTAGTACTTCCAGTGAACAACTCCAATAAATTCTGAGTGATTGATTTGGTCTATACAGAACCAATCATTTCTGGTTCAAAATCATCTCAACAGAGTTATTTACTAATATAGTTTTAAAAGGTGTTTCCATATTAGTTCCCCATAGCTGCTGTGACAAAGTACCAGTAGGCTCTTAGCTCACTCAATGGAAGGAAGGTTTCCTAGCACAGTTTCTAATACACCAGGTTGAAGTGGAAACTGAAGGGTTCTTTGGAAAGTCAGTTGGATGGTGTTTTGCTAAACATGAAAGAACTGAAGCAGACACAGGTGAAAGGATGTTCTGTTTAAACAAGCACGTGAAAGGACATGTGATAAAGGATTCTTCACTAAGGACACACATGTATTGGTCTGCCTTACCTTGCATAGTTGAGCTCCATTTGTTGGGACTCCACAGAAAGAAACGTACCAAAAAAACTTCTGGTGGTATGGTGCAGTTTCTTGATGCTTCCATGGACTCAGGATAATTGGTAGAATGATGTCAGCTGAGACAGTCTCATGTGTTGAGGCAAAACATGTGTTCAAGCAAGACACATGGTAAGGCAAGATCAGTGGAGGACACATGAAGTTTGGAGGGAGTATAAAAAGGACTCTCGACAGACAGTGATGGGGAGTTGGGCTTAGTTCACTGGCATAGCTGAACACTTGTTGGCCTCCCATCCTCACTGCTCTTCACTTCACAGAGAGGCACAACCAAGAACTTTTTCTGGCATTCCTCCTGGTCCTTCCTGCTGATTCATGCCAATTTGACTGATGCCTGGCTGTCTCTGCTAGGTAGTCACACCACTGCTGATTCATGCTTGCTAGCTCAACTCTAGAGAACTGGCCTGCTGACATAGCGGTGAAGGTTTTGCGAGTGGACTGAGCTGCCACTGCTGATCTGTGAACTGTACTACAGATTTCCAGACAACACAGACGGGAGTTGCTCTAAAGAGCCATTTCTAAACAGGTCCACTTGCCCCATATCCTGTATTTTCTACTAACTCTGGTGGATGGTGGGCTAGAAGGGACATGAAAGCTTTTAAGAACCATCATTAAAAATAGGCATTAAAAAATTAAAGTGACATCCAGTTCTGTCTGTGTGTCTCCTATAGTTCAGGTGTCTTTCTTTTTCTCACAGGATTTAGGTCCCACTCTACTCAATCCAGTAAAGTTGTGTATTAGATCTTATCTTCAAAGACCTTAATTCCAAATGAGGTCATGGTCTAATATTCCTGGTCCACACTGACTTTTTTGTGAAACATGTCTCAATGCAGTACTGCTTTTCCTAATTGGGGGCAGGGGGAACTTGTCTGGAAGATATGTTCACTGCAGGATCCCTCTGTGACTCTCTAAGTGTTGGGCTTATCTCCAAGAAAAAGACTTTATCTCTGTGTCTGGAAACTTCTGAGTATAACTGTTTAGTGGACTCTGCATGTTAGTCCTATTCAGTGACTTCAAATGCACTAGGAAACATTTCTGCACCTATGTCTGTGCCTCCACTAGTTTCCACATTTTCCTTGGAAATGAGAGAGATAAGAAAAAGACTTGTATCACCCTCTTTCTCAACAGGGGCATTAGATTGCTGGTGGGGGAGCCACTAAGAATCCCCAATGATAGTCCCACTGAAAGTGTCCCCATGAGAACCAATACAATGAATGACATTGCCTCATATAGCATATAATATAGAGAAAGAACTATACTTATTTTTCCATCAAATCTAATCTCCTTTAAGGATACATTCCAAATAGGAACAAAGAAGTTGAATAAATTGGCAGATAATACAGCATTAAAAAAAGATTCAATTTTTGAATTCAGTTGGACTAGTCTTTGCCAAGTAGCTTTGATGGGCATAGCTCTTATATTCTTAGAATTGTCTGTCTATGTGAAGGATGTTCACAGAATTAATCCAGCCTATAAAATATACCACTACTGAACAGCTTCATGTCCTATAATTTCACATCCTTCAAATTACCAGCATCTTCTATAGTTGAAGACATTAGAGATCACATATGCCCAAATGAGAAAATAGAAGTAATGATAACTGTCATTATTTACTAAGCATATGCTACACTTTGGTCTCTATAATTTGTATTCAGCAACCACTCATACACTCAAGTTTCGAATCAAGAATTTCTACATTGGTGTTTTAAGTGGAGAAACATAGGGTTACAATGGGAGTACATTTTTTCTCATGGTGCCCTGACACAACATCCTAGGTACAAGGGTGAATCTACTGCCCCACAAATGCTGATAAACAAGCTGCCAGCTCTGCTCTAGTCAGGACTGTGAGCTAAGCAACATCCAATGCAACAGAGACATCATTTGTTAACTTTACGTTATTTCATTTTTAAACTGTCAAAGCAAATTACTCAACTTCCCTAAGCCTCTGTTTCTGCGTTTTCCAATGAAAAAAATAGCATTTATCTTCACAATGTTCCACAGAAGTGGTCTAGGAAGGAGAGTCCTGCCTACTAAAGTTATTCTCTTTGGAAGTACTCTATGACTAAGTGCTCTCCAGTGGAGATATTGTCCATACCTTCCTCTTCTGCCCCCTGACCCTGACCCAAGTATACAGGGTATTGGTCTATAAGGTGTTAAAGATAGGACAGGAGAGATTGAGAACCATAGGTAATCTTCAGTGATAGCAATAACATCATTACTGTATCACTTATTCTGTACTGCTTGCATTTCTGGAAGGTGTGGAGGAAAACCCAGAACTCACAGCTATAGCTGCAGGACCAGAGAGGGAACCTTATCGGAGACAAACAGCAGGGTCCTAGCCATAGTTTTTTAAGGCATTCCAGAATATACCTGAGAGAGTCCTTCTTAACACACAAATAAAGACTTCATCTAGTATACTATGACAGTAATAGTTGCAATGGGAAGACCATTTACTTGCAGATTCTTAGAACTGGAAAAGATCTGATACATCATTTACCCTATGTAATAACTGTTTATTTTATGGGAAACACCAGTTATACCTCATGGTACATTCATTTGCCAAAAAATAAAAAATAAATAAATAAAAGTGACAGTTAATTTGATAAAGCAAGATCTAAAAATTAAGTTCCGTTTTACATAGAGAAGATATGAAGACAGGGTTTTTGGTTGGCTGTCCTTGGCTTTTATTTCTAAGTTGATAACACAAGAATTGACTTTTATAAGAATAAACCACTCTGGGATATTAGTAAGATTGAGTTCCTAGACCTGTCTAATGAAGGGCTACACATGGAATCTCTGAATTTAGGCAGCCAAGGAGCTGGTGGCTCCTCCATCATCAGATCTAAAAACTCTTTGAAACATCACCAGATTAAAAATTAGAAAAAGAAAAAAAAAACACATGTATCAAAAATTAGTCTGCAAGCTTCTATATTCTGGAGCAATTTTTTTTATCAGAGAGTAACACTAGTGTTTTAGGAAGGTATATCCAGTGTCCTGCAGAGCATTTTCTTTCCCTGAGTGGGAAATGCAAAATTGGGCCAGACAGGGGCTATCTGGAACAGCAGAGGCATAGTGCAGCCACAGGGCTCCGCTTTTAAGCTCTCTCTATGAAGACCTCATGGAGTTCAAAATGCTGAACAAGTATTTAAAGAATATCAATTTTAACAGAGAGCAAAGCATCCTGCCTGTTCCTAATTTTAGTTTGGAAATATTACTATAGTTAAAGGAAGATACAAAGGTTATATCTGAGGATTCATTAACAACATTAAAATTGAGAAAGTCAGACAGTTCTGGGGACGTTGGAATATAAGTGAAAGAGCTCTCACGGATGGAAAGTGACCAGAAGAAACCTTCCACATTCGACTTTCTTAATGTGCATTGTGTTTATGGAGGGTTCGTGATGCCAGTTATGTTTTGATTACATAACTGCTGACCTTTTGTGATTCTAAATCCACCAGCAATATTGGCTTCTAATGGAGTTTGTCTACCGGCAGGAGACTGGCTAAACAAAAAGAAAACCAGGTCTTGGAGGCCTAGAAAGGAGGGAGAAGACAGAGACAGCGATAGAGAGAGATGGACAGACACAGAGATGAGGATGGATATGATAATGGGAATGAGACAGAGATGGAAACAGGCAGAGAGGAAAGAAGAATGGATGTCTGTCTGTCTGTCTGTCTGTCTTTTCTAATAGTGCTATACTTCTTTGCTAACAATTTGCCTCATTTTGGGCTTTTGTTTCTGAGTTGATAACACTGGAATTAACTTTTATTGTCCTGGGACATTAGTAAGATTGAGTTCCTAGACCTGTCTACTGAAGGGCTACACATGGGGCTTCAGTGGACTTGGTAATGTTAATAAATCCCAAGAGGTCAGCCTGTACTCTGTCACCACATCTACTCTGATGGTACATTTCTTCCCAGTGTCTCCATGGAGCATTAAAGCATCCATCCTCTGGATTCAGTCCAACTGTTTCATAACAAATCACAATTATAAACTCCTACATTATGTCATAATAGCATGAGTTCAATCATAATTTTCTTGCCAAGTAAACTCTCCTTAATATCACCATGATTGTTTTTCTTCAGCAGCCACTTCATCTGGAAATATACAGACTCTGAGGGAGCAATAAATCTCAAATCTGACAGACACCCAAGACAACTCATTTGAAGTTTTGGTGTCATTGATTTTTTTTAAATATCTTCCTTTCCAGGATTCTGAGAAATGTTCACATTTTGTCATTTTAAATCTGTCCTTTCTCTACAAATAGGACCTATTCATTTGTGATTGACAATTCTTGGGAAATACAGAAGAAAAAATAGACTTACTAATGCATTTTTAATATTTACGGAATACTGGCCATCTGCGCGTGCTTGGCTCACTGTCTATTGTTGGGGCTCAGAATATGAAATGAGTTATAGTTGAAAACCTCTGGTTTGCAAAAAACAGAAAAAACAATTTTGCCCTGAGCATGTAGCAAATGGTTATCTCCAAATATCACTCTATGTGTAGTCAGCTTGGAAGAGCTATGCACACTAAAATAAAAACACTAGTTATCTATAAATATTGATACTGTGTGTTCAAGGCCCATGGGTGAAAGTGAGGGCCAGAAATGTATGGCAAGCTTAGACTTCCTCACCTGACACCTTCGCATTGTCTTCTTCCAAACCGTGCTTAAATGGCCTTTGTTCTAAGCTGGAGGAGTACTTGAGAAAATATCCAAGTGTCACTGACAAAATCCTGTGACTAACTGCACCATCAGCATGTTGACAGCTGCTGCCTTCACTGTGAGGGCCTGTCAGCCCTCTGCATCCCAGGTGTGTGGCTGCCTGTGAAGCCTGCCCCTCCGCCTTGCCATTCTCTCAGTACCTATATCTGTCAACAAAGCAGCTTTGTGATTGTGTATCAGCATGGAGTTGTCAAGAAAATGGCTGTCTTTAGAACAAGTAAAGATAATAAAGCTTTAGTTGGGGGGATTCTCAGGAAAATGCAGCCACACTTAAAGTCAAACTACCAGAGATAAAGACTGAGAAGCATCTGCTCTTCTCCAGTGTTGGGGCCCATGAAGTAACAGGCACATCTGTTAATGCCGGTTTGGTTTCTATAGCAAACCTGTCAGAGTCCTCCTCCAGCAGTTGTTAAGTGCTGCTAAAACTGTCTTTCAAACAGGTAATTAAAATGTTCATGATTCTCCACACCACACCTTGTCAGGAAAAATATTAAAATGTAGTAGGTAGCATTTAAGTCTATCTTCGTATGGAAATTATATAATGAATAGCATATGCTTGAAACATTAAGTTTTTATTTTTTGTAATAAATGATATTTTATTGCATTTCAATTTTAAAACTATGCCTCTATGTACTACCTTAATATTGGTCACTATTTAGCAAAATGTCATTATATATTAAATGTAGAACAAAAGGTTCAAGAAACTAAATTAAAAATTCTCCATGACAAGTCAAAAAAGTAAGAACCAAGACTAATATCTGTGGTTTCTAATTCTAACTCTTGTCATAAAAAAATATAAAGTTTAAGCAAACAGAAAATACTGCTAAGTACCTAGGGCTCCCAAGATCAACATCTGCCTACTAGGTCTTGTGTTGTGAATGAATATGAGTTCAGAATATCTAATTAGGATGTTAGGAACATTATAGGATTGAAAAGGTCTTCATAATATTTCTTCTCATAGCTATGTCCTTTAATATGAGTATAGTTATTAAAATACAGTATTTAAAAAAATTTCCCTACCAACAAAGTATAACAGACATTTCTCAGACTGATGAAGAATCTGAGTGATGCTTAAGGGAGCAGGTTAAGAGTTTTGGCTCCAAGAATAAGGAGACAGAGACATTGCCTGCTCTAGAATACCAGCTGATGACCAGACTTTCTTCATGTATTATAGCAGACCCAGTGAAACGTGCCTTATTTTAAATTAATGGTGGGCCTAGAGCAAGATATTGAGGAGAGAACTGCTACAAAGACAGGGGAAGTGATGAGGGTGTTGGTCAGGATGATAAGGCTGTTCTGAGAGAGGAGGAAGATGGTGAGTGTTCCAGCTCACAAATAGTGATCATACAGCCTGGTGCTGCATCTGTATACACAGAGATAGGTTTCTGAAGATTGAGGATGAAAAAGAATGACCATGGGCTGTTCTGGAGCTATATCGATGGTGCTGAGACAAAAGGAAACACAGGAGGAGCTAGATATTAGCTGGAAGAATAAGATGCAAAGGTTATTGAATAGTACGTGTTTCATGCAGGTATTGTAAGAAGTCATGATGAGCTACCATTGCTAACATGAATTTGAGACAGTGAAAACTTGTCTGTGAGGATTTTCTGCTTGAAATTGATCATGGAAGAAGAGGCAAGAGTGGAATCGTGTGTACTATATTCAATTTCTTCTAAGAGATCTTTCAATTGTATTCAGGAACAATACCTAGGAAACAGTACTTAGCAATCTAGGAACAGTACCAAGGAATAATAAATGATGACCTTAGGAGGTGTCCATCTTACTTTTAAAGACATGTGTAAAGAAATAAAAAAAATCAGTAAATTCTGCTGATAATACAGGAGAGCTGTTCTGGGTGATATACAGGGCAATACAACTATCCGTTCCAGAATGCATTTACCTGCTATGTTCCTGCTCTGCTAAGAGATCACAGACTTAGGAACCAACATGGACTCATGCTGTGTCTCAGGTGCTTTTGTTGCTGACTACAGTGATTGGTTATAGAGTCAGCCTGAGCTTAATGCTGAGGAAAGGCCTCTGAGGCTTATCAACTCTGAAGTCATTTTCAGCACAAAATTGAGAATAACACTCACACACACAAACACACACACACACACACACACAGAGACAGACAGAGAGAGACAGAGAGACAGAGACAGAGAAAAAGACAGAGAGACAAAGACAGACAGACAGACAGAGACAGAAACGGAGACAGACAGACAGAGACAGAAACAGAGAGACAGACAGACAGAGACAGAAACAGAGAGACAGACAAAGACAGAAATAAAGAGAGGCAGAGAGAGATAGAAAGAGACAGAGGGACAGAGATATAGAAAGACAGAGAGACACACAGAGAGAATAAATACAAATGAATTGATTACAGTTGCTATAATTCCAGATGTTCATAAAAACAACTCAAACTTGAACATAAGGGCCAATAACCTTGTTTTCAATTTGGCTAAGTTTTCTTTGCAGTTTAGTCATTTGCAAGTATCTGCAGTTAAATGAAGCACTGTGACTGAGAGGAACTCGGACACCTGTAAGAGTGAAATTATGAAATAAAGAAAAAAGTAAGGGGCATCAAGTTTAACATAGTATATATCAAAGGTTGGCAAATATTTGTAAAAAAAAAAAAAAAAAAACAAGAGAGTAATTATTTAAAACTTGGTAAACTATATAGCCTGCAATTACCTAACTCTGTTACCATAAAATAAATGTGAACAAGAGCATCTGTTTTAAAACATAAGCATGGCTGTGTTTTAATAAAAAATAAATGCAGATATCAGATCAGGTTTAGCCTAGAGTCCATGAATTTCCAACACTTGCCCTGCAACACTCATTTTTCTTTACTACTCTGTTCACTGGGATTCTCTGACCACAGTTCCTACACTGTCTTGGTACTGAAGTGAAAACATGTTTTGTTACTGAGGATATATCTCATCATCTCCTTGCTTAGAAAAGGATATGTCTGATTGTCTACTTTAAAACAATGTCTATTTTATATACCACTTGAAAGATATCAGTGAGTGTTTGGCCTCAAGTACTAACTATCCATGGAAGTACTAAGAAGTCTATGTTTTGGCCTCTAAAACAAAGGTGCTAGAACCTTATGATATCATATTTATTGAATGAATACCACCAGTAAAACTACTTGCTTTCTCTTCCCAGTAAACCCTGTACCACACCAGACCCTCATTTCCACTCTTTCAAATTTTACTAGGAATTGAACTTCAATGCAAACAGCAGTCTTAGTTCCTTTATCAGGAAGTGCGTGCCTGAAATACAGGAACAAATCTTTATCCTACAGGGTCACTTGGTTAGATAACACATTTCAGGCAGTTCATCAATGCAGTATGTAGTCTGTAGTACACATTCCGTATATACAGTATGGTCCTGAAGGATAGCAGAGATATATACCAGAAAGCAGCCTGATATCATATTCCAAATGGGAAGAGGTATAGGGGTGTAGTGGAGGGGAGAGTGGGACACAGGACAACATTGGAAATGTAAATAAATAAATAAATAAATAAATAAATAAATAGCCAATTTTTAAAAATGAAGGAAACAAAAGAAATTGAATTTCTAGCACACCTACCTCATCTCATACTTTCTGTTCCATTATCATGCCGTTTTCCTTCTGTTCACTGTGTTTCGATCTGTTAAAAGGTACCAGATGCTAGATTTTTCTACTTTGGACATATCTCTCTGCTTCTCCAAATGTCATACACTCATATGAAATAGAGAAACTAATTTCTGTCCCACAAGGTTTCTTGGCTAAATATGTTAGTGAACAAGTTCGAGAAAGTTCATCAATGTACTATTTAGCCTGTAGTAGGTAGTCCCAGCATGCAGTGTGGTTGTAAAGAGTAGCAGAGGTACCAAGATGAATTATGCAGTCTCTATAGCTCTTGATCATAAGCCGCCACAGACAGATACTTAATAATTAGTCATTGTTTGTCAGTTTGTTTGTTTGTTGTTTTTCTGCACATGTAGTCTGGGACCTATTGTAAAAGGATTGATCCAACATGCTGAGTGCTTCTGAAGAAATAGAATCTAGACAGACACCGCATGCGTGTTTTGTAAATACGTGTAGTAGCAGATGTATGGAGTCACATATTTTGTCAACATAGAAATCGCTTTTCCAAAGTTAGTTTTCCCATCCAAGGATAGGGCCCCTGATTTCTATAATTAAAATACCTGACATATGTTAAACTCTCTTTTGTGACAACTTTTAAGGGAAAATGTATTCTCTTTGAAAGTCTTCCCTTTGAAGAGGCAATGGGAATTAAGCTGGGAGAGTTCCCTTGGTGCTCACTGTGCGCCATCTCACACAGGCAGCACCTCTGCTTCAGGCCTCGCCTCACTGGATAAAAACCATTACAAAGAACTTTGAGAATATGATCCCTCAGAATGCTCCTGTGGTATTTGAATGGATGGAAAGAAGTGGAATGGAAGGCATGGGGAAAGATGTAGGGGGCAGAAATGGACAGTGTGCAAATGTGCAGATGTGCATGTCACACCTAAGTAATGGATCAAGATCACATCCTCAAACTATAGTGTTAGAGAGGCTGTAAGTTCCCAAGGAATGGAGTCAGATACCCTTGTGACAGAATGAGCTCAACTCACAGCTCAGCAAATCTTTATCGGAGTTCATACTTTCTCATTTAAGTGCTTTGTAAATTTTAGAAATTTATTCGAACCACCCCTGAGCTTTATCAAACACATCTAAGAATGGACATGGTATAGACATTCTTCCCAAGATTTTTGTCATCATTGATGAGTTTTGAAAGATGGCTAAAATCAAAAAGCAAGCAATCAACAAATAACAATGATGATAAGCTTGGCAATCAGTCAAATGTGATTTGCTCTGCTCCTAGGCCCTAAGTCCTGTTGCTCATGACGTGTTACCTGGATTATAACATTATGACTATACACTACCAACTTCAAGCTTTCTCACAGTACAATCCATTCTCAATGACAGTCTTCCCAAAACATACTTTAATGCTTAAATGCATTTTTATTAGCTTCCCATTGGCTAAAAGATAAAGTTGGCCTCATATTATGATAGTCATTTGAGAACATTAGAGATCTCATGATATCCCCCTTATTCACCTCTTTTCCACTTCCTAGCCACTATCCACAGGGCAACCAGTCTGCCCTCCTCCCTATCCTTGACTCAAGAACCCAGAAATATATTTCTGCTTTTATGTTAATAGAAATTTGATTTCTACAAGATATAGCTTTGAATATTTCTTCAAGTAACATGTTTTCAAGCTCAATTGTCACCTCATTCCTTCATTCACAATTCATTTTTACTATACATTTGTTGGCTCTCTGCTGTGTCAGAAGCCATGATGGCTAATCAGAAGCTGAAAATTGATCCATATTCCTAGCACTTGAGATTCTCAGTCTGATGGGAGACAGGAGAATATGGTTATTTCTTAAATGTCATGTGGTAAGCACATTATCAGATTGTGAAGTTGGAGACAGACAGTCAGATAGTCAGACCACCAGACAGACAGACAGACAGACAAGCATGCAGAGAAAGAAAGAAAGAAAGAAAGAAAGAAAGAAAGAAAGAAAGAAAGAAAGAAGGAAGGAAGGAAGGAAGGAAGGAAGGAAGGAAGAAAGAAAGAAAGAAAGAAAGAAAGAAAGAAAGAAAGAAAGAAAGAAAGAAAGAAAGAAAGGACACACACACATAGAAAGAACTTTCCCAGACTGCTGTGTGTGTGTGTGTGTGTGTGTGTGTGTGTGTGTGTGTGTGTACATATATATGTTCATACCTATACATGTAGAGAATATAAGTTCATATCCATTGCCTAATTCAGTGGCTGTCTACCATGACTTTTGGAACAAGGTGTCTCACTGAAACCAATGTTGGTTGTTCATAGATTAGATAGACTGAGTAGCTTGTCAGAAAACTCTGAGGCATGGCCCTGCCAAGTCTTTCACTCTGGGCTACAGAAATACCCATGTTTGACTTTTTTACATGGGTGATGAGGATCTGAACTCAAGGTTCTCACGTTTGCATAGCAGTCACTTTACAAATAAAGCCATCTCTTGGATCCATTTTGTAAACTCTCCTGTCACTTGCCCGGTTACTGTGACCATACACAATTTTTTTAAACAGATGGGACACTCCAGAGTTCACCCTTCTATGTACAAGGCCACAGCTCAAGACTACAGCTCAAAATTAACCTGGTACAAAAAAGTGAAGAACATTCTATTAGCAATACTCAAAGAGAAAAAAATGGCATTGGGGCTGATGCATGAACCTCCATGTCAACATAAAAGCTGTCACAGTTAAATTAACAAATTTGTGGAACTGAGCCGATGTCAAAGATAGAAACATTTTATTTTGTTTCCAAGAGCAAATGTGTTATTTTCACCATTAAGGAAGGAGACTGACCTACATTTCGCCTTCGATCTCTTCATACCACATTTCACCAGGCCAGTGATAAAGCCATCTGTCCATGCACATCTGTGTCTAGTGACAGCAGGTTTCTGAGAAACACTCAGAGAGACACACTTTACAAATGGCACAGCAAAAGTCAAACCTTCAGGAGACTTACTTGTCAAGCTAATAACCTTTCAGTGAAATGGTTCTAGGACTGAATAAAATCAAAGCCAAACAAGCATAAAACTATTTCAGTCAATGCCTTTATGGCTAACATAACTGTACAATGGTTCATAACTTATAGTGTATAGTTTATTATGATTTGGTTTAAGCCTTAAAAATTTAGCAAGTATTCATCCCACTTCACAGGAAGGAATGCAAAGCCAGGTGAAGGGGTTGGTGGAAGGCCAGGCCCTTCTGTGATGTGAATATGTGGCAGATCCCTCAACTCCAGTGATATACGGTATCATCCAAGGTGTGGCTAATGCTGCACTCAACTCCAGGAACCAGTTTCATGTCCAATTCTGTCCCTGGCAAGCCATCAGAGAGAGAATGGAGACAGAGACTAGATGGCCTCACATAAAAAGGAAGAACAAATTGCCCAGGTATAAGAACAAAGACCCAAAAATGAGCAAAAGGCAGACAAAGTCTAACTAGCAAGGAACTCTCTTCACTAGCATCTATAACTGCTCACTCCAGTGCACAGTGAGATCTCAGTTACTAAGGTACCACAAAGACTAGAGTACCTCTCTAGGAAACTGCAGTAAAGTCTCCTCAAAATCCCGGTTGTCTACTGGGACTCAAAAGTCCATTGCTGTACCCTACAATGTGAGGATGATATCTGCCTCTCCTTCCTCTGGGCCAGTCAGAGGAGCTATTGTTAAAATTCAGAAGTCAGTGAGGATGTGGCATACTTGGTAGAAGAATTACATAGCACCCATCCAAAGCCCAGTTTGAACTCAGGGATCATGTAAATGGGGAATTGTAATGCATAATTGTAACCTCACCACTTGGGAACTGGAATCAGGGAGGACTGGAGCTTCAAGATCATCCTTATCTACCGAGACACCACTGTGGGAAACATGAAATTCTGTCAAAAAATAATTGCACCCTCATTTTACTACGGAGTTGGGCAGGATGGGATCAGTAAGTTCATTTTCCTGTTATTCTATCTATTTCTAACACACACACACACACACACACACACACACACGCACACACACACTCGCACACACACACCTTTTGTCTCTCCCTTCCATTAATTAAGCATTGGATCATAGGTACCAACTCCTCACTTAACATCCATTTGTCATGATAGATCTCCTAAAGTCAATATGTCATTCCCGTTCCTCTAGGCCATTTGCTCTTCTAATGCGTATACTCATCTATCTGAGAAACAGCTGTAACTTGCTAGTTACCCTCTCTGTATACTTTGTAGTTTACACTATATGATGATTATGTCTACATCTAGAAAAAAAAAAACTGACAGTAACAGTGCCTGTTTCATTCTGCATACCCATGGCACATCAGTTGTGGGCTGTACACTATTCCAATCACCTTCTACCTATTAGAGGATGCTCTTCTCAACTGATAAATACAAAGAACAAGTTTCAGGGTACTCAGTTCAGAAAGCAAAAAGTGAGAGTGCATACAGTCACAGAAAATCCTGGCTGACAATATTGCTGAAAATCAACACTAATTTTCTCTGGCTCCAGAGTCTATGCTATTTCCCATTGCAACAGACTGCTACAAACCTTCTTAACGTCACAACCAAAAGCTAAGTTTGTATTCCTCATTTTGTATAGAAAAGGCAACTTTTTTTTATTTTCAGAGTTACGATAAGGAAATCATGGCAGAGGGGAAGAAATGTAAACAGGATGAAATTTCACTACCAGCTTGTGTGGTTATTTATTACAGATGCTGATTTTCTTCTTGCTTTCCATTATTTACTTGTTTGGGGGAGCTAGAAACAGGAAGGCAGACCTGGCGATTCAGCAGTTATTTAAATAGAACAGCATGGGGATTGTACACTCAGTCCACTGTAATTGGAAACCATTCCTACCATACCTAATATTTCAAAAGCAATACAACCCAATTCTCTGACCCATGAATCAGGATTTTTCCCCTCTACTAGCATGAAAGATTGGGGACAGAAAGAACCAGGAGAAAGAGTTCTTGCAGGCACAGGGCTGCAAAAGGAGAGCTGACAAAGGAGAGCCACCATTACTTCATTTTTAATTGAATATTAGATCAGCATAGAGTGTAGCATTCTCTTTTCTCATGCAGTAAGTATTTGCTAGCAAATTTGTACTCTAAAATCTGAACCACAAACTCCTCTGAGCCATTAAAATAGTCCCTGTAACACAGTATCATGAATTAAATTCACTAAAATGATTTGTAGCTAGGCAAGATATACTAGAGAATAAGTCTTTTTTTTTCTCTCAAATGCATGTTAGTTGGTCTCTGATATAATTGTATCATTTACAGCACTAGTAGCCTGGGTACCAGTCTTCTCTTTGGGAATGTTGAAATTGTGAGCTTTAACTTTGCCCAAGTCATCCATTTCTATATGACAGGAGATGGAGAACCTTCTCTAGCCTCAGTTATAGCATCTGGAAACTGGCCTTAAGCAAACAAACACTTCCCATGAGAATTGAGAGAGAACAAATAAGGCTGTGCTTGTAAAGGAGCACTGGCACAGTGTCTAACCAGCTGGGTGGTCGGGGACACGCCTCTGCTTGGTCTTTAATCTCCAATTAAAGGTGCAATGAGAATTTTGTGGGCTAGGGCTGATTTCTTCACCCACATAAAAATGCAAACCATCTTCCATGTTCATTTCTTCATACTAGAATAGGCCCATACACCCCTGGATCTTGGAAATCAGACATTAGCGCATGTAGTGTTATATTCTAGGCATTTTACAAGTATAATCTCATAGAATCCCATCCTCTCACTATAGTAGGAGTTTGTCAACACTGTCTTCATATTAGAGATGAAGACACAAGGTTTACAAACTACATACAAAGTCAAACCCATGGTAAATAGAATGGCCAAGCATCACACCAGCACAATCTGGCTCTGTAGTTTAATCTCACAGACTTAACAGAAATCTTCCCTCCAGCATAGAAGGCACCTTTGTGCTCAGGGAATACTCAACAGCCAACATGTTTTATTCCTACACAAAGAAGAGATGGACCCAGTGTCATTAGCATCTACTAAGTGGCCAGGGACACCACTCACTATGTTAGAATTATCAAAGAATTATCAAAATATGCCTCTTTTTAATGTAATGAATACAATGCCATTGTATTTCTGATTTCAGACCTTCAGCTCTTACAGAAGAACAGAGGCCGACAGTTCAGGTTTTTTTTTGTTTGTTTTGTTTTGTTTTTTGTTTGGTTGTGGGGTTTTTTGTTTTGTTTGTTTGTTTGTTTGTTTTTCCTATTCTTGGGTAAAGCAGACCTTTTTTTCTCCCAATGTTTTACATGTTCACACTGCCAGTTTTCCTTGCTTCCCTAACATAGCATCTATTGTCTTTTTGTTTCCATGGCAAAGTGTCTATCTATTATTTGCTTAGATTATTTTTTTGCTTGTTCGTACCATTTTGAAAACATTTTTCAAAAATGAAACCTCAAAGGTCAACGTCAATATGTTCTCTATTATTTTCTCTAATTTTTCCTAACCTCCCCCACCCCAGAAAAAACAACAACAACAACAACAAAAAAAAAAAACAGAGCCTATCACTTACCTTTCCGACTCACTAGATCTCTACGATGTATACTAGCCCTACCATACAAATTTGAACTGGATTATTTATGAGATAGAAGCCTTAGATATGGGAAAGTTCTTAGATGTTTGGTTTAGTTCCCATCGCTACATGAAAGAAAGGGAAAGGGAAATCCAGGTGACCGCCATCCCCAATCTAGAGTTAGGTAGTAAATTGACACAGGAGTAATCCAAGAGAAGAAAACATTTCACCTTCTGTCCTGGTACTTTCTTTGTCATGAACGTGAGATCCCCTGCTCTACAGTCTGATTATAATATACAATATAGGATGTGCATAAATATAGGCAGACTCATAAGCACACATACACACATACATAGATATTTTGAATTTAATTTTCCCACTTTATGTTCTTTTTGAAGGCTTAGATAGTGACCATCACCAACATATTAAACAACAACCCAAAGTCATGGTTTAATTGTTCTGTACTCTATCAGGCAGTGCTGCAATGGAGGCTTTGAACTATTTTGAATCCAAGATGAGAGGAATGTTACAAAGATCAGTTGTCTCCAGACATGTAAAGCTCCCAATGGAGGTCCTGGCATTTTATACCCAGCATTGCAGGCAAAATGACAGTGTGCTGCATTCTGACTTCTGTGCTTATTGTGTCGATTTAATGTTACTTCAGTGAACACATGAGACTCAAGACACTTGGCTAGCCTCCCATTTCCCTGTGTTGCTGAATATTTCCAGTGTGATAGATGTGCTGGTGTTAACTTTCCAAGACATTTATCTCTCCATCATGCCTGAAGCTTCCAAAACTAATGCTTCTTATAGAATGAGTCCCCCAGCCTTTTCCCTGTAGTCCTGTGGCAGCATTCGTGTTCCTTCTCCAGCAGTCACTAACATCCAATAGCAGCCTGGAGAGGAGAGAAGACTGCTACTACCATCCATAACTTTCCACGGCAAAATTCAGACCTTAGTTATGCTGAGAAGATGATGAAGATAATTTAGGTAAGCCGAGAGAATAGCTAAGAGGCACTTTCTCTTAGACTCAGAGACATCAGCCAAACTGAAAGTCCTTGCCCAATAACCACAGCCTTCTCATATGAACCATCTCTTCTACGCAGCACACTTTCATATATTTCACTGTGTGGACTAGGGGAATCTTTCTATCTCGACGTTTAATTTTATGGATTGGCTAGCCTGAAAATTTTCTGATTAATCATTTTATTTGTTACATTTCAAATGTTAGGTCCCTTCCCAGTCTCCCCTCCACAAGTTCCCCCACTCCCTCAGCAATGGAGGAATGCTTCTCTTCTCAGCCATTCAAGATTCTTCAATGGAAAATTCTTTGTTTAGCACTATACCCAATATTTTCATTGGGCTATTTGGTTTTCTGGCTTCTAAATGCTTGATTTTTTTGTATTTGTTGGATACTAGCTTTCTATCAGATACAGGGTAGGTAATGATCTTTTCATAATCTGTAGGATCCAATTTTGTCCTATTGACCATGTCCTTTGCCTTACAGAAACTTTTCAGTTTCATGAGGTCCCATTTGTTGTTAAAATCAGAATGTGAGCCATTACTGTTCTATTCAGGAAATTTTCCCTTATACCAAGTGTTCAAGGTTCTTTCCCACTTTCTCTTCTATAAGATTCAGTGTACCTGGTTTTATATGGAGGTCCTTGATCCACTTGGATCTGAGCTTTGTGCAAGGAGATAAAAATGAATCAATTTTCAGTTTTCTACATGCAGACTGACAATTAGACAAGCACAATTTGTTGAAAATGCTGTCCTTTTTTTTTTCCACTGGATGATTTTAGCTCCTTTGTCAAAGGTCAAGTGGCCATAGGTGTGTGGATTCATTTCTGGGTCTTAAATTTTATTCCATTGTTCTACCTGTCTGTCAGTGTACCAGTCCCATGAAGTTTTTATCACAATTGCTCTGTAGTACAGCTTCAGGTCAGGGCTAGTAATTCTACCACAGGTTCGTTGATTGTTAAGAATAGTTTTTGCTATCCTAAGTTTTTTGTTATTTTGGATAAATTTGCAAATTGACCTTTCTAACTCTGTGAAGACTTGATTTGGAATTTTTATGGGGATTGCATTGAATCTGTAGATTGCTTTTGGCAACATAGCCATTTTTACTATATTAACCCTGTCAATCCATGAGCATGAGAGATCTTCTTAGATCTTCTGCAATTTCTTTCTTCAGAGACATGAAGTTCTTATCATACAGATCTTTCACTTGCTTGGTTATTGTTACACCAAGACATTTTATATTATTTGTGACTATTGTGAAGGGTGTTGTTTCCTTAATTTCTTTCTCAGCCTGATTATCCTTTGTGTAAGGCTACTGATGTTTGAGTTAATTTTATATCCTGCCACTTGGCTGAAGTTCTTTATCAGGTGTAGGTGTTCTCTGGTAGAATTTTTGGGGTCCTTTTGTATATGATCACATCATCCTCAAGTAGTGATATCCTGACTTCTTCCTTTATAATTTGTATCCCTTTGATCTCCTTTTGTTGTCTTATTGCTCTCAATAGGACTTTGAGTACTATATTGATAGGGAGAGAGCGCAACCTTGTCCTGTCCTTGATTTTACTAGGAAGTTTCTCTCCATTTAATTTGATGTTGGCTATTGGTTTATTATACATTGCTTTTATTATGTTTAGATATGTGCCTTGAATTTCTGATCTTCCTAAGACTTTTAACATGAAGGTGTATTGTATTTTGTCAATGGCTTTTTCAGCATTTACTGAGATAATCATGTGATTTTTTCCTTTGAATTTGTTTATATAGTGGATTACATTGATAGGTTTTCCTATATTGAACCATCAGTGTATCCATTGGATGAAGCCTTCTTGATCATGGTGAATGCTGGCTTTGATGTGTTCTTGAATTCAGTTTGTGAGGATTTTATTGAGTATTTTTGCATGGATATTGATAAGCAAAATTGTTCTGAAGTTCTCTTTCTATGTTGGATCTTTGTATAGTTAAGGTATTTGTGTAATTGTGGCTTCATAGAATGAAATAGGTAGCATTCCTTCTGTTTCTATTTTGTGGAATAGTTTGAGAAATATTGGTATTTGGTCTTCTTTGAAGGTCTGATAGAATTCTGTACTAAGTCTGTCTGGCCCTGGGCTTTTTGTTGTTGTTGTTGTCCTTATTGGGAAACTTTTAATGATTCCTTCTATTTCCTTAGGGGATATGGAATTGTTTAGATAATTTATTCAGTCCTGGTTTAACTTTGATATGTGGTATCTGTCTAGAAAATCACCCACTTTATCTAGATTCTCCAGTTTTGTTGAGTACAGTCTTTGGTAGTATGGTCTGATGATTTTTAAAATTTCTCCATTTCTGTTGTTATGGTTCCCTTTTCACTTCTGATTTTGTTAATTTTGACACTGTCTCTGTGCTCTTAGTTTGACTAAGGGTTTATCTATCTTATTGATTTTCTCAAAGAACCAGCTCTTAGTTTTGTTGAATCTTTGTATAGTTCTCTTTGTTTCTAATTGTTTGATTACAGCTCTGAGTTTGAGTATTTCCTGCTATCTACTCCTCTTGGATATGTTCTAAGGTTTTCATATGTGCTGTTAAGTTTCTAGGGAAAGATGTCTCCAATTTCTCTATGAAGGTACTCAGTGCTATGAATTTTCCTATTAGCACTTCTTTTATTGTGTGCCATAAGTTTAGGCATGCTCTGCCTTCATTTTGTTAAATTCTAGAAAGTCTTTAATTTATTTTTTATTTCTTCCCTGACCAAGTTATCACTGAGTAGAAAGTTATTCAGTTTCCATGAGTATGTGTACTTTATGTTGTTCTTGTTGTTATTGAAGACCAGCCTTAGTCCATCGTGATCTGATAGAATGCATGGGACTATTTCAATCTTCTAGTATCTGTAGAGGCTTGGCTTGTGTCTGAGTATATGGTCAATTCTGGAGAAGGTACCATGAGGTGCTAAGAAGATGGTATATTCTTTTGATGTAGGGTGAAAAGTTCCATAGATATCTGTTAAATTCATTTGGTTCACAACTTTTATTAGTTTCACTGTGTCTCTGTTTAGTTTCTGTTTTCATGATCTTTCCACTGGTGAGAGTGGTACATTAAACTCTCCCACTATTATTGTGTGAGGAACAATGTGTGTTTTGAGTCCTAGTAATGTTTCTTTTATGAATGTAGGTGCCCTTGCATTCGGGGCATTGATGGTCAGAATTGAGAGTTAATCTTGGTGGATTTTTCCTTTGGTGAGTATGAAGTGTTCTTCTCCATTTCTTTGGATGACTTTTGCTTGAAAGTCTAATATATTGCATGTTAGAATGACTCCTCCAGCTTGTTTCTTGGGACCATTTGCTTGGAAAAATTTTTTCCATCCTTTTAGTCTGAAGTAGTATATGTCTTTGTCACTGATGTGTGTTCCCTGTATGCAACCAAAAGCTGGGTTCTTTTTACTTATTCAGTCTGTTAGTCTATGTCTTTTTTTTTAATCAAATGAGGCCACTGATGTTGAGAGATATTAAAGACCAATGATTGTTGTTTCCTGTTGTTTTTTGTTTTAGTGGTGGTATTGTGCTTGCATAGTTCTCTTATTTTGGGTCTGTTCTGAGATGGTTAATTTCTCTTTTCTTCTTTTCTTTTCTTTTTCTTTCTTTTTTGTTGTGAGTATAGTTTCCCTCTTTGTGTTGGAATTTTCCATCTATTATTCTCTGTGGGGCTGATTAATGGAAAGATAGTGTTTAAAGTTGGTTTTGTCATGGAATAACTTGATTTTTCCATCTATGGTGACAGAGAGTTTTGCTGAGTATTGTAGCCTTGATGGCATTTGTGTTCTCTTAGGGTCTGTATGACATCTGTCCAAGATCTTCTGGCTTTTAGAGTATCTTTTGAGAAGTCTGGTGCAATTCTGATAGATCTGCTTTTATGTGTTACTTGGCCTTTTCCCTTACAACTTTTAATATTTGTGTGTGTGTGTGTATGTGTGTGTGTGTGTGTGTGTGTGTGTGTGTGTGTGTGCTATCCATTTGGTATTTTGATTATTTTATGACAGGAGGAATTTCTTTTCTGGTCCAATCTACTTGATGTTCTGTAGTCTTCCTATATGTTTATGACCATCTCTTTCTTTAGGTAGGGGACGTTTTCTTCTATGATTTTGTTGAAGATGTTTCCTGGCCCTTTGCACTAGGAATCTTCTCTCTTCTGTTCCTATTATTCTTAAGTTTAGTCTTTTTCTTGTGTTCTGAATTCCTTGGATGTTTTATGTTAGGATCTTTTTGCACTTTGTATTTTCTTTGACTGTTGTGTCACTATCTTCTATAGTATCTTCTATGCCTGAGATTCTCTCTTCTATCTCTTGTATTCTGTTGGTGATGCTTACATCTGTAACTCCTGTTCCCTTTCCTAGGTTTTCCATATCCAGGGTTATCTCCCTTTGTGGTTTCTTTATTGTTTCTATTTCCATTTTTAGATCCTGGATGATTTTGTTCAATTCCTTCACCTGTTTGATTGTGTTTTTTGTTTTTTTGGGGTTTTTTTTTTCTGTATTTCTTTAAGGGATTTATGTGTTTTCTCTTTAAGGGCTTCTACCTATTTAGCTGTGTTCTCCTGTCTTTCTATAAGGGAGTTATTTATGTTTGCCATTGTCTTCATGAGATGGGATTTTAGGTCAAAGTTTTGCTTTTCAGGTGTGTTAGGGTATTGAGGGCTTGTTGTTGTCAGAGAACTTGGTCCTGATGGTGCCAAAGAGCATTGGTTTCTGTTGCATATGTTCTTGCACTTGCCTTTCTCCATCTTGTTATCTCATATGTCAACCTGCTTGCTGTCCCTTACTTGATCCTATTCCTACTGTTAGACTAGTAGTGATGGACTTCCTGAGAGTCAAGCTGTCTCTGCATGTGAGAGGGATTCTGGTGCCAGCTCTGCCCTGGGTGATTTGTGGGTGAAAAGGAAGATTCATCTCTGACAGGTCAGAGTAGATACGGCCTGCCTCCACTGGGCCTTGTGGTAGTCCCAGTTAGGTTAGGTATTGGGGCAAAGGGGTGTCTCACCAGTTAGCCTAATTGTTTCAGAGTTCCTGGGAGTCATGCTGTCTCTGAGTGTGGCTCTCTCTACTTCTCTGAACCAATTCATTTCTTGCTCCAGATTGACCAACAGAGAGATGATCAGTTCCTTTAAGGTCCTTAATGCAAAGCTGTAATCTAAACACATCTACCAATTCAAACAAATAAACAAAGTCTACCCTACCATTCTAAGGTTTATTTCCTTATGTTTTGCCTATTTAGTCCCATCACCATGCTGTGTCAGCAAAACTTGTCTAGTTCCTAGTAGTGACATTGCCTGCAGCCAGGCAGTTTACGGGTCTGAGCTCCAACATGCTCAAGGAAAGACAAGCTACCTATTTCTAGATCTCATTTCAC
Source organism: Mus minutoides (assembly GCA_902729485.2). Lineage (NCBI taxonomy): Eukaryota > Metazoa > Chordata > Mammalia > Rodentia > Muridae > Mus > Mus minutoides. The sequence goes on from LR749523.1 coordinate 3,026,390, forward strand.
AGCTAAGAAAAATGAAGCATAGAAGCAACATGTCTCTTTTAGAGCAAACTAACATCAAAGACAGGACTAGACTTCAGGTTGCTCAAACTCCAGACAACTGATCTCATTCTTTTGTTATGTTTTTAAAATTACAATAATGGAAAATTTAAGTTTTATATGATGATGAAGACACAAATAGTGAACAGCTGAACAGATATGAGCACCTCAGGAAGCATTGAACATATGGAATCTGAATCTAGGTCATAGCATTCCTGAGAGACTCATCATTTTTTGTCCTCAATCCAATAACCAAAACAAGAAGGTAGATTTTGATGGCAGGACCACAATACACACTTTAATTGATTTAGAAGATGTATTTAGAGACTTTTAATAATGCATGTAAGATGCTGAATATTACTTTTCTATTATAAATATTTAAGAGCATACCATTTTTATAATACAGGCTATTACACAGTGGTCTCCTGGTTTGAATGATGTTTTTCTGTTCCCATGGAACAGTGCCACTTCCTGCATGTGGAGTAGTCAAAAGAATGACACTTAGAAATGGAATGTTAAAATGTGATGAAAGTCCCCAGTATTACATAGCTTTAGCTCCAAATGAGATCTGTCATCTCTTGTCACAACAAGGTTTAGACTTTATTTATGTCCCTCCCCCCACATGTAAAGATTTTTCCCATGTGACTACCATGGTCTCTTTCCATGGGGACATGGAAATTTCTTTCTTTGATTCTTAGGAAGTCGGAGCTTTGAATCTTTTTATCTGACATTCAGTGGAGGTTTAAAAAACAAGCTGACAGAAGTAGCAGTTAGCTCCAGGAGTGCTAATTGGAACTTATTATCATGCTTGATAGAGTGGGATGGTCAATAAAGTTGTATTAAACACTATTCCATCTTGATGGACACTACCCTGAATATTATTTGAATGGGTTCATGGGCAGGAAGAGTCACCAATCAAGAGGCAGGTATACATAAACTTACACATAACATCGAGTTTGCTGTAAGTAAGCCTTTCATTATCAATCATTACAATGAAACAAAGAAGAGACCAAGGAGCCAATTGTACATGTCAGACAAATTAGAAGGTTACCACTTATGATCTGAATTACTTAGGCTCATCAAAAATTGTAATAGTTATTTCTCTGGATGCTGTGACAAAATAGCTAACAAAAGAGACTGTAAAAAGGACAGGTAGGTTTGGATCCCGTTTTAATGGGGTAAAGCTCGTAGTCCATCCACAAACCACTTGCATGTGATCAGGTGTATCAATAACAGTCCCACTCCTCAGTACAGTTTTTTTTTTTATTTTAACTAGTTTTCTAACTGCTACAGCAAACAAACAAACAAACAAACAAAAACAACAACAAAAAACCCAAAAAAACAAAAAGCAAAAAACAAAACAAAACAAAAACACAACAACAACAATAAAAACAAGAAAACCTGACAAAAGCAAATCCTGAAAGGGCTGAGGAGCTAATTCTCCAGCTAAGATTTCCTGCTCTTTGCAGAGGGCTGGAGTTTGTGTTCCCAGCACCAACATTTTTCCCGTCACGACCACCTTTTACTCTGGCTCCAAGGAATCCTGTAGCCTCCTCTGGCCTTCATGTGTACCTAAATCTGACCACGCACACTAAGTGAATGGACAAATGAACAAACAAGAAAATAAATATTTCAGAAAAGGACAGTTCATTACTTTGGAGCTGTCGTGAGCCGTAGTGACAGAAATGTCAGGAAGCAGAGAGAGGTTAATGCTGTGACTCGCTGCTTTCGTTTTAGTCCAGAATCTCAGATTATGATATGATGCCATTCCTAGGCAGTGTAGCTCTTCCCATTGCAAAGCTCTCAGGAAACACCTTCACAGCTGCACGTGCCCAGATATTTGTCTTCTAGGTGATTTGAAATCTTGTCAGGTTGACACTCAAGATTTAACCATCACCCAGATCTTGTGAGTTCCATTTTTGCACCATGGATGGAAGGCAGAAACATTACAGTACACAGGAGCAGGGGTATTTGAACCAAACAAGATTTGTAACTGTTGTCTAAATCCAGCATTGCAGCTAGATTCAGAGAGGACTTAATCATGGCATTACAACTGCATGGGCCGTCAGGAACCCTAGTTTTACCTTCTGGTAGGTTCTTTTAGTGTGCTCAAGGAAAGTTCTTAAATGTCTTAAATCTGAAAATTTGGGCATTTTATTTTGAAAGAAACCCTAAGCTCTTTAAGTCTTTGTTAGTTTGTTTGTTTGTTTGTTGTTGTTTTCATTTTTTTCAAGACGATTCTTTGTTTTAAATTTTAAAAAATCTTCATTTAATGGTAAAAAATTTTTCCTCTGAGTTCCTTTTTCCCTTTCCTTTTTCTTCTTCCTTCCTTCTTTTCTTTCTTCCTTTCTTCCTTCTTTCTTTCTTTCTTTCTTTTTTCTTTCCTTTCTTTCTCTTGCTGTCTTTCTTCCTTCCTTTCTTTCTTTCCTTCCTTCCTTCCTTCCTTATTTTTCCTTTCCTTCATTTCTTTTTAGACAGGTTAACATATATCCCAGGCTAGTCTCAGACTTATGTAGCTGAGGATGGTCTCCTCATACTCCTGTCTCTACTTTTTACATGCTAGGATTGCAGACATGAGTTCCTGTATCTGGCTTTAAAACTCTTTCCAGATTAAAAAAGTCACATCCTTCAGAACTAAGCTAACACTATATCCCAGGTATCAGAAACTGTGGAGAGCCACACATTGTAATCCTGGTGTCTATGGAAAATCCAAGCTAGTGAGCTACAAACAAAACTCCCAGTAGATGTCACATAACAAACTGAACACGGCTGAATACAGTTTGTCAGTTGGCGAAGGTTAAAAACAACTACATAGAATCAGAGAAGACAGATGGGACAAAGGTGCCTGGCCAATGGGACAATAAAGGTAGAGGCTGGAGTACACAGCTTCAGAGACTTTATTTTGGGCCCCTGAACACGATCTCAGAGAACAGATAATGACCTTGACATACTAATACTGAAGACTTTGCTACAAGCCTCCTTTCAAATTTTAATTTCAAGTAGAAAGAAAATCACTATTTTTTACTCCAAATTTTTTAAAAGAGATCATGTTAACTCATAATAACAAATTAAACCAAATTAAAAATTTTTTAAATGAAATTTTCATCTTACAAGATTTTTCAACCTTTTATTCATTCAATCATTATTGATTGTCTAATGTATGTCACTGTCATTGTCCTAGGCAGTTGGGCTGCAAAGGTTAGTTAGAAATTAGAAAAAATCTACAATATAAAGAGCCATAGAAAACAAGCTGTAGATACCTTAATAAAATGGTATCTGGGTTCATAATTTCTGGAAAGCATAGTGGCCTTATCTAAGGTTATACTCATGCTGAATTCACTGCGCTCTGAAAATAGTTGTTAATCTAATGTCAGTGTACAACAATTTATCACTTCAGCAATTGCAGAATTCAATTTTTGCTTTTACACTAGGTATTTTGTATGAGGAAGAATCGGCTGTTTCACTCTACAGAGGTATGTAACCGCCATCGAAGATATACTAATTAGCAACCATGGGTTGCTTTATCCAGATTTTAATGTTAAGGGTTTGTTTGTTTGTTTTGTAAATCCAAAAATAAAAGTTCTATCAAATATCATGTGCATCTGAGGTCATTTATACCTCTTAAAGTTTCTCAGGCTGCCACCACCCCATCCTACCTCTCAGTGTTTCTTGCATTACTCTCCTAGCTCATAAAAGGGACATGTCACCACACCTTAGAGACTTGCTGGAGGCTGAGGGCTTCCCAGCATGGATGTTTTCTCTGGTGCTCTGAGACAAGACCATTTGCTTCTCACGGAGAGGGTATGGTTGGCATGAGAATACATCTCACAGGCTTCCAGCCACAGGTAATGTTATTGATCTGGAACCCCAGGCACTGAGCCTTAAAATCTATCACAGTGTGTGTGTACTTAGACCTGAATTCATCAGGAGGCCTGCACTACATTACCCATAGCTTGGACCAGGGGCAGACTGCTTAAAGTGTGTAAAAAAAATTCATTAATGAGTACAAATAGCATTGATCAGCTATTTTAAAATCACAGTGAGTACAAAACCTTCATCATGAACATATGATCAAAGTTGGTGTTAGAGCTGGTGGTGATTTCCAAGCTGTCACGTGGTCCCATAAAGCTCTACCTCCAGTAACAGAACACACTGGGCTTTCAGAGTAAACTCTTCTTGTAGGAATGTAGGGTGCGTCTGTTCAGTTGACTTTTACTCTGATGCTATAAGACTTGCTGAACCTTCTGTAGACCCCCAAACCGTCCTGAACATTTCTGCTTCACTTGTCATCGACTTCATTCCAGCTCCGATTTGCAGGGTTCTGAGTGTTCCTCTCACCTGCTGAGACCCACACACTTCTACAAAGAAATTAATTTTCCTAAGTAGGTCATACAAGCCAGACTTGAGTCTGCTTCCTAGAGAACTCAGACTAATATAAAACAGGATTTTTTTCTCCTCTGAATGACAGGACTTGAAAAATGCTTCTTACCCAAGCAAAGTCTGGCAACATTTTTGCCCTAAGGGGTCAGTACTTTCTTACCATCTCTATATAGGTACAAATACTCGTGTGTCAGGTAACAAGCTCTTGGATGTCTGTGTCAGGCCTGGATTCACATGCATACATGTATACACCACACACACACACACACACACACACACACACACACACACACACACCAGTTGAAAATGGTTATATTATGGAAGCTGGAGAGATGACTCAATGCTTAAAAGAACTCCCTGCTCTAGCAGACTGTCTGAGTTCAGTTCTCAACACTTATGTTGTATCTAGCTAATATCTGTAACTCCATTTATGGGGCATCTCACATCCTCTCTTGGCCCTTGTGGGCACGAGACATGGATGTAGTATGCATATATATGTGCAACCAATTCACCCGTATATATAAAATAAAGACATCTCAAAAGGCTTCTTTTTTCCTAGAGATTTACTTTCATTCCAAAAAGATATTTTTGTCTTTTGTTTGATGATGAATGGAACTGGGACTGTATGTTAGGAATATCTATATTAGCTGCTAATGACTACAAACCTGAGCATGTTACTTTAATCATTAGTACTATAAAGAGGTAACTTCAAATGCAGTCTTTTTTTTAACTATTCGCCATGTTAATGGGGGTCTTCTAAGGCTCCTGGACATAGAGTGTCTAAAGCAGGACCTTAGAAGCAATTGGCTACTTATTCAGTGTGAAGTTGGTACAGCATATAACATCTAGCCACCATCATGGATTTCAAAGGTTAGATTGTGGGTTCGTACAAAGAAACATTGAAAAGCATATCAGTGAAGTATAGGTAGCTCATTGTCCATACCTTCTCTCCCTGTGTGCCTCAGGAGAAGGCATGTCTTTTCCTGTGACCAGGAGTGGTCCTGATCCTAATGATCATTAGTGAACATAAGAATCAATGCATATGGCCAGCCCTGCCATCTTCTGCCTAAAACCTGCAGAGGCCGCCAAGGGCTCCAAAGTACTCTCCACACCTCAGGATCTCGGGATCACGGTGAGTGAATTGCAACATCAGCTCCAAAGAACCATGGAGAGTCTTGTGTCAGCAGAAACAAGGACAAAGAAACCCTGCCCGACCAGAGGCTGGGATCCATTCAGGTCGGGGCCAGCCCCGCCATCTTTTGTGTGAACCTGGCTGAGGGTGTCTAGGGCACCAGAGGACTTTCCACACCACAGGACCCCTAGCACACCGAGGACCTCCTAATCACCTGAGAGCACGTGGGTGATAAAAGCAACAGAGCTTCTTGGTCAGGGTCCATCTGGGCCTTCATCCTCAGCCAGGAGGCAGAGCTGAGACCCAGACCCCTGGGGACATTCCTTGCCAGAGGAGAGTTGGCCGACAGGGAGGGGTCTGACCCCAGGACTCAGGAGGTGGATCAGAGCTCCAGACTTCTGGAAACCTGCTCTGCAAGAAGAGAGCTTTCCTGCAAAGACTGCTCTGACTACTGGAACTCAGGTGAGAGTTGGACTCCCATGAGAGCTAACAGAGGCTAACAGAATTACAGGAAGATCAAGCTCCAGCCAGAGACAGCTTGAACATTTACACCAGAGATTTCCAGATGGTGAAAGGCAAACGTAAGAATCTTATTAACAGAAACCAAGAACACTGGGTATCATGAAAACCCAGTACGCCCACCACAGCAAGTCCTGGATACCCAACACACCCAAAAGGCAAGATGCAGATTTAAAATCATATCTCATGATGGTGGTAGAAGATTTTTAAGAAGGGCATTAATAACTCACTTAAAGAAATACAGGAGAAAAAAAAAGAAAGAAAGAAATACAGGAAAACACTACTAAAAGGTAGAAGCCCTTAAAGAGGAAGCACAAAAATCCCTCAAGGGATTACAGGGAAGCACTGCTAAACAGGTAGAAGTCCTTAAAGAAGAAACACAAAAATCCCTTAAAGAATTACAGGAAAACACAACCAAACTGGGGATGGAATTGAACAAAATCATCCAAGAACTAAAAATGGAAGTAGAAACAATGAAGAAAACCCAAAGGGAGACAACCCTGGAGATAGAAACCCTAGGAAAGAAATCAGGAACCATAGATATGAGCATCAGCAACAGAATACAAGAGATGGAAGAGAGAATCACAGGTGCAGAAAATTCCATAAGGAACAGGGATACACAATCAAAAAAAAAAAAATGTAAAATGCAAAAAGATCCTAACTCAAAACATCCAGGAAATCCAGGACACAATGAGAAGACCAAACCTACGGATTATAGCTATAGATTAGAATGAAGGTTTTCAACTTAAAGGGTCAGCAAATATCTTCAACAAAATTATAAAAGAAAACGTCCCATACCTAAAGAAAGAGATGCTCGTGAACATACAAGAAGCCTACAGAACTCCAAATAGACTGGACCAGAAAAGAAACTCCTCCTGACACATAATAATCAGAACAACAAATGCTCTAAATAAAGACAGAATACTAAAAGCAGTAAGGGAAAAAGGTCAAGTAACATATAAAAGCAGGCCTATTAGAATTACTCCAGACTTCTCACCAGAGACTATGAAAGCCAGAAGATCCTGGACAAATGTTATACAGACACTACGAGAACACAAATGCCAGCCCAGGGTACTATACCTAGCAAAACTCTCAATTATCATAGATGGAGAAACCAAAGTATTCCATGACAAAACCAAATTCACACAATATCTTTCCATGAATCCAGCCCTTCAAAGGATAATAAAGGGAAAACACCAACACAAAGATGGAAACAACACCCTAGAAAAAGCAAGAAAATACTTTTTTAACAAAACTAAAAGATTAAACCCACAAGAACAGAATCCCAACTTTAACAACAAAATGACAGAAAGCAACAATTACTTTTCTTTGATTTCTCTTAACATCAAAGGACATAATTCCCCAATAAAAAGACATAGACTAATAGACTGGCTACACAAACAGGACCCAACATTTTTCTGCTTAAAGGAAACCTACCTCAGGAACAAAGACAGCCACTACCTCAGAGTAAAAGACTGGAAAACAACTTTCCAAGCAAATGGTCCAAAGAAACAAGCTGGAGTAACCATTCTAATATCGAATAAAATTGACTTTCAACCCAAAGTTACTAAAAAAGACAAGGAGAGGCACTTCATACTCATCAAAGTTAAAATATATCAAGACAAACTCTCAATTCTAAATACCTATGCTCCAAATGCAAGGGCAGCCACATTCATTAAAGAAACTTTAGTAAAGCTCAAAGCACACATTGCATCTCACAAAATAATAGTGGGAGACTTCAACACCTCACTCTCACCAATAGACAGATCATGGCAACAGAAACTAAACAGAGATACATGGACACTAACAGAAGTTATTAAACAAATACATTTAACAGATATCTACAGAACATTTTATCCTAAAACAAAAGGATATACCTTCTTCTCAGCACCTCATGGTACCTTCTCCGAAATTTACCATATAATAGGTCACAAAACAGGCCTTAACATATACAAAAATATTGAAATTATCCCATGCATCCTATCAGATCACCATGGACTAAGGCTGATCTTCAATAAAAGCATAAATAATAGAAAGTCAACATTCAGGAGAAACTGAACAACACTCTACTCAGTGATACCTTGGTCAAGGAAGAAATAAAGAAAGAAATTAAAGATTTTTAGAGTTTAATGAAAATGAAGCCACAACATACCCAAACTTATGGGACACAATGAAAGAAGTCCTAAGAGGAAAACTCATAGCCCTGAGTGCCTCCGAAAAAAACTAGAGAGAGCATACAGTAGGAGCCTGACAGCACACCTAGAAGCTCTAGAACTAAAGGAAGCAAATTCACACAAGAGGAGTAGATGGCAGGAAATAATAAACTCAGCTGAAATCAACCAAATGGAAACAAAATGAACTATTCAAAGAATCAACCAAACCAGGAGCTGGGTCTTTGAGAAAATCAACAAGATAAATAAACCCTTAGCCAGACTAACTAGAGGGCACAGGAACAGTAAACTAATTAACAAAATCAGAAATGAAAAAGGAGACATAACAATAGATCCTGAGGAAATCCTTAATCATCAGGGAAATGCAAGTCAAAACAACCTTGAGATTCCACCTCACTCCAGTCAGAATGGCTAAGATCAGAAATTCAGGTGATAGCAGATGCTGGCAAGGATGTGGAGAAAGAGGAACACTTCTCCATTGCTGGTGGGATTGCAAGCTGGTACAACCACTCTGGAAATCATTGCCATTTCCCAGAAAATTGAACACATTAGTACTGGAAGATCCAACAATATCACTCCTGGGCATATACCCAGAAGATGTTCCAACTTGTAAAAAGGACACATGCTCTACTATGTTCATTGCAGCCTTATTTATAATATCCAGAAGATGGAAAGAACCCAGATGTCCCTCAACAGAGGAATGGATACAGAAAATGTAGCACATTTATACAATAGAGTACTACTCAGCTATTAAAAACAATGAATTTATGAAATTCTTGGGCAAATGGATGTATCTGGAGGCCATCATACTGAGTGAAGTAACCCAATCACCAAAGAAGTCACTTGATATGCACTCTCTGATTAGTGGTTATTAGCCCAGAAACTTAGAATACCCAAGATACAATTTGCAAATCACATGAAACTCAAGAAGGAAGACCAAAGTGTGGATACTCAGTTCCTTTTTAGAATGGGGAACAAAATACCCATGGAAGGAGTTACAGAGTCAAAGTTCAGAGTAGAACCTGAAGGATTGACCATCCAGAGACTGCCCCACTTGGGGATCACACCATAAACAGCCACCAAACCCAGTCACTAGGCAGATGCCAACTAGAGCCTGCTGATAGGAGCCTGATATAGCTTTCTCCTGTGAGGCTCTTCCAGTGCCTTGCAAATACAGAAGTGGATGCTCACAGTCATCCATTGGACTGAGCACAAGGTCCCCAGTGAAGGAGCCAGAGAAATACCCAGGAAGCTGAAGGGGACTGAAGGCCCATAGAAGGAACATCAATATGAACTATCCAGTACCCTCAGAGCTCCTTAGAACTCTACCACCAAAGAAAACACATGGGGAAACTTGTGGCTCTAGCTATATTTGTAGCAGAGGATGGCCTATTCAGTCATCAATGGGAGAAGAAGCCCTTGGTCCTTTGAAGGCTCTATGCCCCAGTATAGGGGAATGCCAGGACCAAGAATGGGAGTGGGTGGGTTGGGGATCAGGTTGAGGGGCGAGAGGATAGGGGATTTTCAGAGGGGAAACTAGAAAAGGTGATAACATTTAAAATGTAAATAAAGAAAATATCTAATAAAAAAGTTAAAAAAAAAAGAGAGAGCGAGAGAGAATTTCATGAATTCATTGTTTTTAATAGCTGAGTAGTAAGTACTCCATTGTATAAATGTACCACAATTTTTGTATCCATTCCTTTGTTGAGGGACATCTGGGTTCTTTCCAGCTTCTTGCTATTATAAATAAGACTGCTATGAACGTAGTGGAGCATGTGTCCTTATTACAAGTTGGAGCACATTCTGGGTATAGGCCCAGGAGTAGTATTGCTGGATCTACTGGTAGAGCTACGTCCAATTTTCTGACGAACTGCCAAACCAATTTCCAGAGTCTTGTACAAGTTTGCAATCCTACCAGCAATGGAGGAGTGTTCCTCTTTCTCCACATCCTCACCAGCATCTGATAGCTCCTGAATTTTTAATCTTTGCCATTCTGATTGGTGTGAGGTAGAATCTCATGGTTGTTTTGATTTGCATTCCCCTGATGATTAAAGATGTTGAACTTTTTTTAGATGCTTCTCAGCCATTCAGTATTCCTCAGTTAAGAATTCTTTGTTTAGCTCTGTACCCCATTTTTTAAATAGGGTTATTTGGTTTTCTGGAGTCCAACTTCTTGAGTTCTTTATATATGTTGGATATTAGTCCCCTATCTGATTTTGGATTGTTAAATATATTTTCCCAATCTGTTGGTTGCTGTTTTGTACTATTGACAGTGTCTTTTGCCTTACACCAGCTTTTCAGTTTTATGAGGTCCCAAATAAATGGCAGTTTTATCTGAAAAAAACTCCAAAATTCTGAAAATGTGTATAAAAGGTTTTCTAATTAAATTATTTTATTTATTTACATTCCAAAAGTTGTCTGATTTCCCAGTCCCCTCTTCCCATGTTCTTTAGCCCATACCCTCATCCCCTCTGCCTCTAAGAATATGCTTTCCACCTGCCCATCCACCCCCACCACACCCCCACTAGCATGTCTCTCCCCTGGAGCACCAGGATTCCACAAGATTAAGTACATCTTCTCCCACTGAGGCCATACAAGGCAGTGTTGTGCTATATATGTGCCCAGACCCATGACTTAGCCCATGTATGTTTCTTAGCTTTTGGCTTAGTCTCTGTGAGTTCTGAGAGATCCAGGTTAGTTTACACTGCTGTTTTTCCTATGGGGTTGCAATCCTCTTCACCTCCTTCAGTCCTTCCTCTAACTCTTCCACATTGGTCCCTGACTGCAATCCAATAGTTGGCTGTAAGTATCTGCATTTGTCTCAGCCAGTTCCTTGTGTCCTTTCAGAGGACAGCCATGTCAGGCCCCAGTCTGGATGCACAATATGGCCTCAGTAATAGTGTCACGATTTGGTGTGCATGTGTGGGATGAATTCCAAATTGGGCCAGTCACTGGGTGGCCTTTCTTTGTCTTTGCTCCATTTTTGTACCTGAATTTCCTTTAGACAGAAACAATTCTGGGTTAAAATTTTTGAAGATGGGTGGGTGGACCCCTATCTCAACTGGATACCATGCCTATCTACTGAAAGTGGTCTCTTCCTGTTCCATCTCCCCAGTGTTGAGCATTTTGGCTAATGTAATCCCCATAGAGTACTGGTAGCCTCTTGAAAACTGGTATAAAAAGGCATAAATGTTTTCCTGTAGCCATTAGGAGATGGTCATTACCCTTTTATTTATTTAGAGATTGCCATATGTGTACATCAAGTCCCAAACTACTGGAAAAGGCCTGGAAAGAAGCCAGTTTTAAATGTAGAGCCCAGAGGCAGAGGGAGCTGTGCATTACAAAAATTATGCAGACTTTCTTCTAGAGTTCCAGATATCTGAAACAAGCTCACTTAATTCAAATTAAGTTGTGTTTGGCATTGCTTCCACCCAAAATCATGCTAAATATTATAGAGAGCCTTATTTCCAATACAATAAAACTCTTTTGAGCTAAAATAGAAAAAAAATGGGAGTAAACATTTTAAATTTCTAGCATCCAGAAATCAGACTTAATCACAGCTTAAAAAATAATATTGATAAATAAATAAAGGAAGAAATGTCTTACCTGGATTATTCTTTCAGAGCAATGAAATAAAAACTGAAGAGCAGCATCTTGATCCAGCTGGCAAGCAGAAGGTACCAGCTTAGAAGATGCCATGTGGGCTGGTACAAGTGAGGCCACATATGCATGGGATTTGAGGGACAATGGTGAGAGGTATTTCTTTTAATGATCAGATAAAAGGCATTTTAGTCTATGCCTTGTCAGCATAGATGAATCAGAGGAGACTGACCTGGCATAGGAAAGCCTGTTCAGGTTAGATGGATAGATTAGTTACACNCCAGGTATTGGTATGTTTTCCCCCGAGACCGCTATATCCGGGCCCTTTCAGCACCATCTTGCTGGCATATGATATAGTGTCTATGTTTGGTGACTGATTGTGGGATGGATCCCTGGCAGCCGCAGTCGTTGGGACCATCCTTTGGATTGAGCTGCACAAATGCTCCCTTTAACTCTTTCAATGTGTGCATTGTTCTTAAAAGGTTTTCTAATTAAATTATTTTATTTATTTACATTCCAAAAGTTGTCTGATTTCCCAGTCCCCTCTTCCCATGTTCTTTAGCCCATACCCTCATCCCCTCTGCCTCTAAGAATATGCTTTCCACCTGCCCATCCACCCCCACCACACCCCCACTAGCATGTCTCTCCCCTGGAGCACCAGGATTCCACAAGATTAAGTACATCTTCTCCCACTGAGGCCATACAAGGCAGTGTTGTGCTATATATGTGCCCAGACCCATGACTTAGCCCATGTATGTTTCTTAGCTTTTGGCTTAGTCTCTGTGAGTTCTGAGAGATCCAGGTTAGTTTACACTGCTGTTTTTCCTATGGGGTTGCAATCCTCTTCACCTCCTTCAGTCCTTCCTCTAACTCTTCCACATTGGTCCCTGACTGCAATCCAATAGTTGGCTGTAAGTATCTGCATTTGTCTCAGCCAGTTGCTTGTGTCCTTTCAGAGGACAGCCATGTCAGGCCCCAGTCTGGATGCACAATATGGCCTCAGTAATAGTGTCACGATTTGGTGTGCATGTGTGGGATGAATTCCAAATTGGGCCAGTCACTGGGTGGCCTTTCTTTCAGTCTTTGCTCCATTTTTGTACCTGAATTTCCTTTAGACAGAAACAATTCTGGGTTAAAAATTTTGAAGATGGGTGGGTGGACCCCTATCTCAACTGGATACCATGCCTATCTACTGAAAGTGGTCTCTTCCTGTTCCATCTCCCCAGTGTTGAGCATTTTGGCTAATGTAATCCCCATAGAGTACTGGTAGCCTCTTGAAAACTGGTATAAAGAGGCATAAATGTTTTCCTGTAGCCATTAGGAGATGGTCATTACCCTTTTATTTATTTAGAGATTGCCATATGTGTACATCAAGTCCCAAACTACTGGAAAAGGCCTGGAAAGAAGCTAGTTTTAAATGTAGAGCCCAGAGGCAGAGGGAGCTGTGCATTACAAAAATTATGCAGACTTTCTTCTAGAGTTCCAGATATCTGAAACAAGCTCACTTAATTCAAATTAAGTTGTGTTTGGCATTGCTTCCACCCAAAATCATGCTAAATATTATAGAGAGCCTTATTTCCAATACAATAAAACTCTTTTGAGCTAAAATAGAAAAAAAATGGGAGTAAACATTTTAAATTTCTAGCATCCAGAAATCAGACTTAATCACAGCTTAAAAAATAATATTGATAAATAAATAAAGGAAGAAATGTCTTACCTGGATTATTCTTTCAGAGCAATGAAATAAAAACTGAAGAGCAGCATCTTGATCCAGCTGGCAGGCAGAAGGTGGGTCGAATCTTCTACGGTACACCCGACCATGTTCACTCCGGTGTATACGTACCCTAAACTCCCTGTTACCACTCTCCATAAAGAAAATTACTAGTCTATTTTCCGTAAAATCAGATACGGAACAGTCGTATCTACTTAGTCTCCTCTGACTGGACCGTATCCTTTCGGACAAGTCCAATCTACCTATCTAATCAATGTGCTTTCTCCTCTCTGAGTTCCAAACCAACTAAAAAACTGCAAAGGGCACAAATCAAGGATATAATAATACTAGTGTTAGTGCTAGATGCTCTGGATTGGAGCACAAAGCTGCAAGCCTGGCCACAAGCATCTTTTGATACATTACTCCTCCATGCCCTAGTAAGTTGAACTCACCTACTGAGTCACAGGAAATGCACTAGAATAAATTCATGTGTCTTTCTCCTTTTCTGATCCATTTTCTTGAAGAAACAGACCCTTACAAGGTTGTAAAAAAGCTATGAATGAATATTCATTGCAGTCAAGGCAACTCCTCAAGAAAGAATGAGGTTTAATCCCTGGGTAACATGTTACTTGTCATCTTAATGTTGTCTAAATGAAGAAGCTGAACCAATGAATATGAGTCTCGGAGCATTCCACCAGTGAATCAATTATTCTTCCTCCACACTGGGAGAGATATATGGACAACAAAGGGAATGTGGTTGCTATTTAACCACTCTGCTCTGGTTGGCATCCCCTCCTGGGCACAGAAACATGGGGCAATACTGTACTCCTCAATGGGCATAAGAACTTGAGTATACTGGAATAGCTAATCCCAGAGGAAGCCCACATCTGGCATACTAATGTATGCATTTGAGCGCTGTAAAGGGGCCCATTTTATGCACAATTAAGAAAGCAACTTTTCAGTGTCAGAAGAACTATGTCATCCTTGACAGAAAAATGGAACTGATGGAAGCTACCACAAAGTGGAAGATGAATATAGAGCATGTCAAATGTCACTGGTTAACACCTCCCACTCCACATTCCCCTCATACTCATGGGTTCCCTATCAAGGCACAGGCCTCTGAAGAAATGTCTACCGTTGTGAGGCTATAATTAGAAAAGATTAGATATTTTTAAATTGATTGTTGGATTTATGCTAATTTATATCATTGACCAAAAGAAGACTGGATCCTATTTGATAACTTCTGTCACAGGAAGATAGAAGCAAATTGAATTTTCTGTAACTGGATGCATTACAAAACACAGAACTCATTCACATTAAACAGCTCAGCTCAGCTCAGCTCAGCTCAGCAGTACCCTCAAGTAGACTCTGGTAAAGTGTAGTAGAAAGGGGGTGTTGGAACCCCAGAGAAGGCTGGTTCTCTGGTTTCTGGCAGAGAAAGAATTTATATCTCCAATTTATGAAGGAGAATCATTTATACAACCCAATAAGAGCGTCCCAACAAGAACAGGGGGGAGATAAAGAACAAGTGGATCACAGCACGAATGATTCGGAAGACTGCTTCGCCCACCATCTGTGAGAAAGGTGCTGGATGTGCAGACAACTCAACTCTGAAAACAGACTCCATTTAGAAGACAGATTAAGTTTCAGAAGTGGAAGTTGCAGATGTCTCTCCTGGTATGGGTTTTACTGTTATCACATGTTTCATTGTTATCCGCAACTGTGAGTGTCCAGAATCTACTAAGCATGATTGAGGTGAAGAAGGCAAACGGAGAACAAAGTGGAGCCTGCCTTTAGAGAGGGAAGCAGTTGTAAACTGCTATAGCATTGATGATAAATTGATGCGAAAAGTACAAGGAGAAAGTCAGGGGGTGGGAGATAATAATAGGTCCTTACCTCAGTTTGGGGCCTGTCTGCTCAGGACAGGGTGGGGCCCAATCTCCAGCCAAGGCCTTCAAAGCAAGGGACTGTAAAGCCCAGGGCTTGGAGAGGTTTAAATATCTACCCATTAGGTGGACATTAAGGATAGGATAGGGTTAGGGTCAAGGCTATGGTTCTTACTGGGCTTGTGTACAGGGCTAGAGTTATGGTTAGGTTTAAGGCTATAGTTAGGATTTCACTAAGATATAAGGCTAGGGTAAGAATTAGGGTTATATTTAGGGTCAAGGTTATGGTTTAGATTTGGTTTATCTACAGTATCAAGGCTAGGAATAGGGGTAGAGTTAGGGTCAAGGCCATGGTTAAGATCGGATTTAGATACAGGGCTAGGTCTAGAATTAGGATTAGATGGTTCTTATTGATTTTATGCATTGGCATATGGCCAAAGTTTGGCTTATGGTTAGGACTAGATTAGATACAAGGTTAGATTTAAGGATTTACATACCCTAACAGGTAGGGAGAAAACTTTTTTTAAAAAGTTTTGGTTGCTCAGAGTGTCTCCAAAGAAAGTTCCAAATATTATAAAATGTTCAAAGTATTTTCATGTTCGGTTGTCAACATGCTGCATATAATAAGTCCGGTTGGAAGCTATCTTAGTTCTGTTTTTCTATTAATGTGTGTACTGGCTAGTTTTGTGTCAACTTGACAGTCGACCTCAATAGTGTCTCTTTCCTCGAAGTCAACTCCTTTACGGAGGTACTCTAGGTTGACATTCCGTAAAAGAGTTAATCACTAGTTCCCCCTTTCCGGGGAACACCCACCCTGGTAGAGACCCGACCATCAGAACCCAAGATATTCTCTCGTCCGACTCGTTCGGTCCCCTTCGAAGCCAGTAAAGAACATCCCTCCATGGCCTCTGCATCAGCTCCTGCTTCCTGACCTGTTTGAGTTCCAGTCCTGACTTCCTTTGGTGATGAACAGCAGTATGAAAGTGTAAGCTGAATAACCCTTTCCTCCCCAAGTGCTTCTTGGTCATGATGTTTGTGCAGGAATAGAAACCCTGACTGAGACAATGTGATAAGGCACCATGGCGAAAGCAATTTATAGACTCTATGTTATTGATACTAACTGTTTCAGAGGGTGAGTCCATGATCATCATGAGTTTGTTACAAGGTCTTAGTGTTTCTTCCTCTAGACACAGCCAAATCTTCACTGTTTTCTCTGGCTGGCAAAGCTTTGTAAATCTGCTCTTTATTACATAGTCAATTTTAGAGTCATAATTTTACATAAGATTACTTATTTAAGAACTAAGTGGTTTTGTATTTTTCTAATATTCTCTAAATTGTGTTATTATGTTACCGTTGTGATAATCTTATCTGCCTTTAGCCTTTGTAAAACGTCAAGAATCAGCAGGCTGGATTAATTTAATTCAATTTGGGAAGTACTGGAGTCATTGGATTCACCAATGGAAGAAAGGTAATCCAAATTTGCCTACTAAAAGCAGCAAACTTCACCCAAACATCTGAAGAAGATTCTTCTCTTAAATTAATTAGAATGTGGCATTGATAACAAGATTAAAGATACAAATAGGTTGAAACTTTAACTTCTGAGCCTCAACTTTATCAGGTTACAAAATGAAAAGATTGAAGCACTATTCCCAAAGTACACAGCATTGCTCAGAACATCTAAAATAACTGTTAGTAGTTAGTTTGGGATCTGAAATAACAATAATCTAATTGTTGTCTGAATCAATCTGGTCCAAATTGCCAATTTAAAAACATTTTTTTCTTCTTTTCCAGTGGAGAAGGGAGTATATAGAGGTCACTGGAAATGAAGGCTCCAGTGTGTTAACACTATAAGGGATCAAACAAAACAATGCCCCAGACACCAGGGGCTAGAGTATGAAGGAAGGTATTCCTCCCCAGCGCAGAAGATAGAGCCCCACCATTTCACTTTCTCTGTCCTTCATATATGGTAAGCTGTTTAAGAAAAAATATTTACCTTAATTGCCTCTTTCAAGAGCTTATGTGCAAACACAACCACACTCGGGCCCCAGAGATTAGAACTTCAACACATCAATCTTTGGGAACTGAGACCATACTTAGGCAAGATATAATTGATATAATTTCAAGTGTGTCAGGTGCTTTCCATTTGAAAAGCACTTTTGACCTAATTATTCCATTTGTGACTTTTAAACAGTTTCATCTTCTGAGAGAACAGTCAAGAATTTGAGAGAATATTAGTTCTATAATATCCTAAAACCAGCAAAGGAACCAGTATAAACTTCTTACCCTATTTCTGTCTTTGCTTTTGACCCCATATAATTGGTACACACACCTCCACAGCATCTTCATAGAATGATATTTACACATTGCCTCTTGACTGTCATAATAGTAGGCATCATGCATGGTGCAGATATGCAGGTTGTGAAAGCTGATAGAACCATGGACCATGTCATAAGCAGATGTAGAAAGGGACATCTACGTTGCATGCCCACTGGGTGTTTAGTCTGCAATAAAAGCATGGAGTTTGTCCTTGTTCTGTGAGAGTATGGAAACCAGGCTAAGGAGCAGAGCCTGGAGCAGCAATGTCTCTGTGGGACTGATGTCTGATGCCATGGAATCTATCAGTTGTCATAGAGAATTCAATCTCTGCCTTAGTTTCTTTTCTTGATGCTGTAATAAAATATTCTTAACAAAGGCAACTTTTAAGAGGAAGGTTTTTTTTCAGGCTCACAGTTCAAGTGTTTAGGTGAGTGTTTGAAGAGGATGCTCATGTCTCATTTACAGTCAGGAAACATTGATGGATGAATGTATGCATCCTGCTCATTTCCCTTTGTTTATACAGTCCAGGATCCCACCTAGTGCATAGGTCCTCCCTCCAATTAGTGTAATCACAGGCATCCTCCACAGGCATGCCTAGAGGCAGATGCCTGCTCCCACTTGTTTCCAGATTCTGTCACATTGCCAATCAACATTAACCACCACACCATCCTTTCTTATTCTTGGTAGAATCATAGTCTGTGGAAATGACTCGGGAGATTCATCAGGGTTTAAAAGAGTAGATCTGTTCCATCTTTGGTAGAAGAGTCGGGATTATTTAAACAAGCCTTAGATTCTTTATTCTTGGTTAGTAATTAGATTGGGAGTTCCAGGTAACCAGTTACTCAACAGACCTTATAGAATTTGTTTTCATATTGAAGACGGAAGTATTGTTCTAATGTGGATCTTTTACTCATTTGTAAGGTCCTCTTCTTGTCATCTAGAATGTAGATGTGGTACATGAGAAGAACTGCCAGTTTATATCCATGAGGCAGAATGGATGAGGAAAGAAGCCATCTTCTCAAAGTATAATGGTTATTATACTTTGCTTTTTAATTGCTGTAATGAAATACTATGACCAAAAGCAACCTGTGGAAACAAGGACTTATTTGGCACATTCTTTCAGATCATAGTTTATCACTAAGGGGCTCAGGGTAGGAACTCAAATAGGAGACCATGGAGAAATGCTGCTTACTGCCCCACTATCTGGCTCATGGCAGCTGGCTCTCTCTCTCTCTCTCTTTTTTTTTTAACCTTTTGATAAAGACTTTACTCATCATAGTTTTCTTCATTTTCCAGAAAAAAAATTGTGCTTCTTCTCTTTTCCATCTTTTATACAGCCTATGTCCACCTGCCTAGGGATAGTTCCATACACAGTGGGTTGTGCCCTCATGTATCAATCATCAATCAAGGTGTCTCACTCAGATATGGCCACAAGTTAATTGGGTCTGAGCAACTATTCAAATAATGAGTCTATGTTGTATCAAATTGCCAATAAAATCTAACCAGCACAATGGTAGAAAAGAAAGAATGATAGCCCACAACTGAGAGAACTTCACTTGCTATGTCCCAGACTAGCACGACTCACCTTTTGTCTTTAAGTTATATAAGAAAAACAAATATAAGGAAATGAACTCATTCTTTTTTTTTCAATCACAATTTTATTAAGTACTTCTGTTTTACATATTTATTTGCTTTATGACTCTTGATACCTTGCAATCAAAGCATGCCTCCAAGTATGTGTGAATACTAGCTGGCACTTCTGAGTACCTAAATACAATCAGTGAGGACACCCATGACAGGGAGAAATGCAGAGCTGGCTCTGGGCACTGGCCATTTATGTTACACCAGAATTCTCTTTCTATGTGCATGTTCCACATTCAAAGACTGTTCTGTGTTTTTGCTGACTCAGATTTGGTGTTGCCACCTTCTTAGCCATAACAGATGTCTGGTTAATCTGGTTTCTTGTCTCAAAGGTGATAATACAAGTACCACCCATGGGAAGAACTTTGGTGAGTCTCCACCTTCCCCACACTGGGACAACCACATAACCATGAATAGAATGCAATGTATCACACTGGCATCTCAGCTATGTTGTAACACAGGGCAACAGACATTACAAGTTTGGTCTAGTGTTCTTATGCATTCAATAAACATTGCTACATCACGTATATAGCTCACAGAAATACAGAGGACACATAAATACAACAGAAATATTGTCTTAAATATATATATTATTGTCTTAAATATTATATATATAATATATAATATATAATATATAATATATATTGTCTTAAATATATATATAATGTTGTCATATATATATAATATTGTCATATATATAATATTGTCATATATATATATATATATATATATATATATATATATATATATGATAATGGAGGTACATATGATGGAAATGTTTAGATGGTGGCAGACTATTAAAATGAAGGGAGGTTAGAAGTATTAGAGGATAGTTCGGATGTGGTGTGGATGCTCTGACCTCAGCCTCTCCTCCATGAGGAATGGAAGGCTTGCAGTGGGCTGCTTTCCACACTGGAATGCTTTGTGTTGACAGTAAGCCTACTAAAGCATGTAGATGAGCTGCCATTCTGATAACCTTAAGCTCAACATCACTTTGTAGGGCATTCTACCCATAGGTGCTCTTATCAGCATGTATTCTCATTTATAGACTAAGTAAGAATTTCAGTTTGTTGAAGTATTCAATAATGTCTTACTAATTCAATAATTAAATAATATCAGTTGCTACCTCATTGATTATCTATCTACTTATGGTCACTATTGTACCTAATAGTTAACACAATGGTCTTTGCCTACTTTGTGCAAACAAAACAAAACAAAATAAAAAACAACAAATTATATTTGAATAAATAGATATACTTTATTTCATCCTCATTTACTCAATTATGAATGAGTTTGTTGCTTTTTTCTTTTTCAACAATCCTTCTTTTAATATTTCACTGATCTTGTCCAAAGACTTCCATTCAAATTTCATTCTTTCAAACCCATAAGTTCTAAGTATGTTCTTCATTCATCTTCTACAGCAAATTTTACTTATATTTATGTAATGTGTCAGCTGAGATGGAGATAGGTAATTTATGGCTAGTAGCTTCTGAAGATAGTTTGTTATGAGTGTATGCATATACATGCAATGACATATATAGATACAAACTTCCTCTATATAGTGCAGAATGGAGTATGATTAGACAACTGATTTGCATCCAACCCCAAACATTGGGCTGCCTTTCTAAAGTCAAGGTGTTTCCACAAGACTCTCCAATCCTACATGAGAACTTTCTGAATTTCCTGATACTAATTCCCTGATACTCTGTCGGACATGTTGACTTGGAAAATTAAACAAAATATTGTTTTCTTGAGAAGCCACATCATGATAGCATACTCCCCAAATCTTGTTCCTTAATTATTATTTTTGTCTTGTTGTTCTTTGAGATAGGGTTTTACTGTATAACTCAGGCTACCCTGTACCTTACTATACAACCAAGGGTGCCCTGAAACTCACAATTCCTCTGCTGCAGTTCTTCAGGTGTTAGTATTAGAAGTATATGATACTATGCCAACATAGCCCACTAATTTTTCTGTTTATTATTCATATATTTATTTTAAATTTCTTTGTAATTCTTACAATTATAAATAAACTAAAAAGGAAAATAGTACTTGTCACACAATATAGGTTATGTTAACTTCCATTAACTGTCACTGTCATATTCATAATCCTGAAAATTTGTCATTATACTGAGGTGACTGGTCTTGAGACCCTGTCTAACTGCTGGAGTCATGTTCAGCACCCAGAGGACAGTGCTATGTGTTGCCTACCTATCTCCATTCAGACCCTGTCAATCTTAGAGGAGTATTTGTTTTTGACAGGTAGATTACAATATGAAAACCTCTATTATAATGTCTGATAGGAAGCACAAAACCAATTGCCATGCTTTTCAAAGAGCAAAGGCAAAAATCAAAAAACAACCATAAAACACTAAAGTTGTTAGTGCTTACAAGAAAAACAGGCTGACAGGAAAGACAGACCTTTTACTGGCACCCACTTTTAGGAGGCAATCATTACAAAGATCTTTATGTAAGAAACATGGTAGAGCAGAAGAGAGACTCTCTCTTTTATAGACAATATAGAAACATGCTTTATTTGATCATTTTTTATATGGCCCCTCGATAAAAGGAAAGGATATCCTCTTAAATAGACAATCTCTAGAGGCAGTTTAACTGAGTCCAGAGTAATAGCTTTGAGACATGAAGCTGTTGCTCATCTGACTTGCTATGGGATTAGTTTGTTGATATCATAGGAGAAGAGCTGAGGCCATGGTGCTCATCTGAGGTATCATTTTTCATCTTGTCAGAGATGGAGATGAGGATCTGGGTTACAGAAATCGAATCCTCTGTGCAGTTCACTCTATCAGCCCAGTTCCTTTCTCTCTTCCTCTGCTAGTCTTTCTCTTTTTCCAGAAAGTTGTTTTTAATCTTTCCTCTGTCAAAGCACTATATCATCCTGAAGGCATTGCCAGGATGGACATTCCTCCCATAGGAGCTAGAATCTTTGGTTATCACACATGAGAATTCAAGTCTGTCTCGTTTATTGTAATCTGTGTCTCTTTCAAAGTATCTCAATAGAGAACTGGTAATATATGAGCATCAATACATGAAGGAATTTCTAATGTATAGAACAATGTTCCCAAAAATGACATACTGAAATGTTACAATTTCTAATAGCTATGTAGGTGATTTTATTTGGTAATTTAACCAATAACAATATGAAATAAAAGAATATGGTGTCATAATGAGTCAAGATGGATCTGCTACAAAAGCTGGTGTCCACATGAGAAGAGGGCCATTAAGACATGACGCAAAGAGCTGTGGAGATAGCTTAGCCAGTAGTGTGCGTGTTACACACCCATGAAGACTCAAGCTCTGCCACNTATTTGATTTTCTGGTGTCCACCTTCTTGAGTTCTTTATATATATTGGATATCAGTCCCCTATCAGATTTAGGATTGGTAAAGATCCTTTCCCAATCTGTTGGTGGCCCTTTTGTCTTGTTGACAGTATCTTTTGCCTTACAGAAGCTTTGCAACTTTATGAGGTCCCATTTGTCAATTCTTGATCTTACAGTGCAAGCTGTAAGAATTTTTCCCCAGTGCCCATATCTTTGAGGAATTTTTCCCCAGTGCCCATATCTTTGAGGCTTTTCCCCACTTTCTCCTCTATAAGTTTCAGAGTCTCTGGTTTTATGTGGAGATCCTTCAACCACTTAGACTTGACCTTCGTACAAGGAGATAAGAATGGGTCAATTCCCAGTCTTCTACATGATAACTGCCAGTTGGAGCACAAACTTTTTATACAGAAGAAAGTAGGGAAGTTAGGTGACACATCGGCAAGGTACAAATGTGGTTACTGGATACTTAATGACTCTTATACAAAACAAAGGAATGTAAACACAAAGACTGGCAGGAACTGGGCAATAAAACAATTGAGAGAAACTCAGCTCTATCTGAGGGCAGCTATATTCTTAGAAGCCAGGTGTAAAGTCTTTACACTCCAGGGGCAAGGGCTTTCACATCCAAGTCATGGTTCTAATTAGGGAGTTCTGCTCTAGCTAACCATCTCATGAATAATGCAATACTCTAAAACCACAGCCCGATCTACTTCCTAAACTATTGTAAATTCCTGTATATGGGAGCTACTTGGCTTTTATTCTAAGTGATAGTGGGGGGGGGGGACTTTCTACTAATAAGTAATGTCATCTGCCATACATAACTATAATTAGAATTTAAAACTTACTTTGCTAAGCTTGCCCCGAGATTTCTAACTCTATGTAGTAGATAGCAATGCCTGATTTCTTTCACTGTCTCTCTTACAATACTAGAGGCAATTCTGAGTGTCTCTGAATAGGCAACATTCTTACTGAATTCCAAGCCCATGGTCAACTCAAGGACTATCTAGGGCATTGATGAAAGCCAGGAAGCAAAGTTCAATTCTGCTTAGGTATTTGGCAAGTCATTGCTTGGAGGCACCTATAACAAAACAATACTGAAAGGAAGCACACAGATCCATTCGCAAGGACAAAATTGGAGCATCCGTGCTATGGGATGCCACAGTCCCAGCAGACTAAGTTTCCGTGAAACTCTTTGTCTCGGGACTGCTTCCAGGTTTCTAAACCTGCCAAGCAAGTCACTACTGCAGTGGGTGTAGCCAAGCTCCATCCACAGAACCCACGTAAAAAGGCTTCTGTTTATAATACCAGCACAAAGGATGAAGAGACAGGAAGATTCCTGTGGCTGACCAGCTAACCTGAGGCAAGCCAGGACATTGAGAAACCCTGTGTCAAAAGCAATGTACATAGTACCCAAGGAGTGACACTTGGGATTGAACCCTACCCTCCACATGCAGGTGGACACACATGCACGTATACCTAAATACACACATTCACACAAATATTCCTGCACACATATATACATGCACAAAGCTGTGCCATGAGATACACAGAGATTTGATGTATAAAAGTGGAAGCAAAGACTGGAGTGAATCCACTACAAGGAGGGTTGGAGACTGTTGGCAACTGATTGAAGATGCAAAGGGCAGGAAGAGATTCACAACTACAACCTTATTAATGTATAAATTTTAGTCATCTAAAGGCATGAAGATTGTGGTATTCTGTGGCAGTCACCCTAAGAATCTAATAAATCCCCTAAGAGTTCTTTAAATATAAGCAGTATACAAATGGAAAAACTTGACATCTCTGAGGATAGGCAAGATTCCGTTTTTCCAGGCCAATACAACTCAGAGATCAATGTGGCTTTGTGAATACAATACTATTGATAATGATGATAATATAACCATGAGACACCATAACCAAATCCATGAGATGATCATGTACACATGTCTGAATGTTGGGAAGTTTCCACTATTCTGAGTCCTTCCATTCTTTTTAGACTTATCCAAAATGGAGCATTGTCCCAAAACATCACTTCACCTAGAGAATCTAAGACAATGTTACTATTTTCCTTTCACAGGCATTATGATGATCTGTGTTTTGGTGATGTTTGTCCAGAAAACTGTAGATTCTTGGAGGGCTGTCAGTAGCTAAATATAAAAAATGTTATTACCTGCTCCCCCAAACCTGGGCAACTCTTTGTCACTTGCTTTTGAAGAAAAAAATTATACTCACCCAAAGTATTTCATTACTGCCTGAACTGTCTATTAGATATAAATTTAGCAGCCTGAATCTATATAGCTGAGCCACCAAATGCATTAGCATTAGGAGCCCAAGTCACCTGTAATATTGTTCTTTCAGGCAATAAATCTTGTCATTGGACCCCTCATGAACGTCCAATCTAAATTCTGAATCTCTTCTGGATAAAAAAAAAATATCAATTCAAACTACATGGCATGGTGTGGTGGCTTGCCTACAATTTTTACTAGGTATATTTAATAGAATACTGAGAATTGTACCTCTGTGAATATTTGGACTTTCTTCAGTTGAAAATATATTTTCAACTATCTATCTATCTATCTATCTATCTATCTATCTATCTATCTATCCATCCATCCATTGGTCATTTATCTATGTAACTATCTCTTCAGTCAGGGTCTCACTATAGGATATAGAATTCATTTATAAATCAGGCTAGCCTTGAACTTTTCATGTTCCTTCTGCAACTGCCTCTTCAGTGTCAGTTATAGGCGTATACCACTGTTCTCAGCTGGAATTCCTTATTCAAGGTACATAGAAAAAGTGAAGTCCCATTTAGGAGAGGCATTTTTACCTGGTGTCAGTCTTTCTGAATGCTTGAGCTATGTGTAAGTGCTTTCACTATAAGTGAGTTCAGGTCATATAAGCTAGAAGTCCTTTTGGATATTTCAAGTCCTCCTTTTGGGTGGGGTCAAGTGAATGCTAGTTTGCATGGTAATTTTTCCTAATCCCTAATATCTGAAAGAGTGGAGTAGATTGAGATGACAATACCAATCCTGTGCTGGGATGCACTGTTGCTTGACAGTTACAAATGGGGTAAGAATAGCTAGCTAACATGGTGGGTATAAAGATACAGTGAGATAATTCTATCAAAGAAGGAACATGATTACTTACTATACACTGTGTGCATGCCTCCTTATTACACACTGTGTGCATGCCTACTTATTACACACTGTGTGCATGCCTACTTATTACACACTGTGTGCATGCCTACTTACTACACACTGTGTGCATGCCTACTTACTACACACTGTGTGCATGCCTACTTATTACACACTGTGTGCATGCCTCTCCCTCCTTTGCAGTTGCTCAGATTGTTCCAGTCCCTAGCCCAGAGTAGAGAGCTAGAGAGCTAGAACTCCTGTGAAAGCACATCCCTGGGAACTCATATTATCTCCACTCTGGAGCACTCATAATTCATGAAAAGAGTCTTCTTACTGATGTCAGAGAACCTTTCAGGATATACCTATTCCTACCCAAACCTTGTTTCAAATATTTGATAGGAGAATATTTTACAAATTACCATGCAGATGTGGGTGCTGCTGGCATTGTTGAGGGCTTAAGTATTATTAAGTGGCATTATTGTTATAAAAGTACTATGAAATGTGGGGAAACTAAGGGGATTATATATTACATTAATTGGCAACTCTATGTGCTTTTGGTAATACCCTTAATTATTAAAATCTTTATCTTGAGGGAAACAGCTAACACCAGGTTATAAAGAAGCTATGTGGTATGACCCCTGTTCTGTTTGCAGGGCTTCTGTTTCAGAAGTATGCCCTTCATGTCTTCTACTGGGATTCTATATAATTACGTGTGACTTTGACTTCAAGGGAACATTTTAGAATATTAACTAAGTGGGGTTAGTCTTACGGGAAATTCAGCAGAAGGTATTTACACAGGAGCAAACTGAATACTAATTCCTTTGTAATGAGCATTTCTAGAACCTATCTTTACTCACACCTCATCCCATGGATATTGACAACTTTATGGTTTGAGTATGATAAGAGGGTTGTGAGGTTCACTCACAACACTGTAAAAACACACTGTTGGGGAGAATTGATAAGTGTTTGCAGAATGCTTATCTTAACTACATAAATAATATTTACTGAAGCATTATATAGTCGGCTAACTTGAAGTAGTATATTTTTGTGGCCAGATTTCAGTAGAAGGGGACTTATTCAGAAGCTATGTATGTCCAAAAATTCCCCCGCAATCCCTGGAAATAAGAATAGTAATATATTGGTACTACTTTTAATTACCTAGACATGTCGTATGGCCTAGTTATAGAAATCCTGAATAAACAGTGAAGAGCAAGAGAGTATAGCTATACCACCGAATAGCTCTTAACCTGTATGCTCTGCAGGCAAATTTAATTTCTTCCTTTGCCAGCTCTGTAGATTGAGCAAGTTATATACTGCTCTGTACTGTACTTTTACAATGTGGAAGATGTAGGTGTGAATAATACCATTAAGTTCTCAGTGGCAAAATACCTAGGAACAGAGCATAGTAGAGTAGGTCCTTTATGAACTTTTAGATTCGAGAGGGCTGAATTCAAGAAGTCTTGTGTGTGTGTGTGTGTGTGTGTGTGTGTGTGTGTGTGTATGTGTGTAGGCCCTATCCAGCCTGTGTGTATGGGAGGAGTGGGGACACACATCTTTTTGTTTTGTTTTGTTTTGTTTTGTTTTTATTTTTTTGTTTGTTTTGTTTTGTTTTGTTTTCGAGACAGGGTTTCTCTGTATAGCCCTGGCTGTCCTGGAACTCACTTTGTAGACCAGGATAGCTTCGAACTCAGAAATCAGCCTGCCTCTGCCTCCTGAGTGCTGGGATGCACCACCACGCCCAGCTGAATTCAAGTCTTAACCCACATTATGTAATCTTCAACCAGTTGCTTTGTCTCTCCAGGCCACATTTGTCTTATCTACAAGTGAACAAGTACTTAGAAAATCATCTCGTTGTTAGAGCATAAGTATTAGCTTTGAGTTACTGAAATAAGTTACTGAGATAAAGAATATAATAAAGAAAAGAGTTCTGATTTGTCTGTGGCTGTTGGGTGTTGTGCGGCTCCCATGAGGGTTACCAGCATGCATGCAGGACCTACAGTTAGAGAGGCTGCTCACTTCATTGCTGCCAAGAAGTAGCTAAAAGGACATACCCCTATGACATAACTTTATCATCCAACTAAACTATACTTGTTAAAGTACCCATCATCTCTCAGTAACACAGTAACAATGTCCAAGGCTTTAACACACACATCATAGAGGAATACATCATACATAAGCAAGGGGTGTCATTCATTCAAGTATTTCCTGGAGAGTCATAGCACTCAGCTCTTTCCAGAACCTGCTCCAATCTTCTTTAGAAAAACTAAAATCTAATGTGTCTTTAGCAGTTTGAATGTCCAAAGAATCTGGCTCCCAGAGGGTCATGGTTGTCCTTGGTGAGAGCAATTTTGAGGACTGGATTGGAGGTCACATAGTGAATGTGTATAACTCAGATGGAGAGGTGAAAATTGTGTGCAGTATCACAATGGTTTTAAGTGGATGGAGAAGGAAGAGAAATGAAACAGTAGAGAGGATGGCAGTTAGAAGAAAACGGCATTGCATCTGTAAGCAAAGATAAAGATGTGTGCTCATTTGCTGAGAACAGATCTCCAGGAGAGAGCTTGGGGCCCAGAAGCATGAGGGGAAAATTGGTGACTAATGAAGCAAGATGCTGGAGGTTGTTGGAGGGATATGTAGGGTTTCAGATCTTCTCTCCAGGAATCAGTGCATTGAATTTAATATTAGTGACTAGATGACTTAATTGAGCACTCTGATTTAAAGTGATGCCCACAAAAGAGAAAAGCACATGTTAAATTCTGTTATCCCCATTGATAAAGCACATGTTAAATTCTGTTATCCCCTGTTGATTTCTGCATTTGTGGTTGCTGAAGAAATAAAGCAAAATGATAGAGATTGATTCTGGCCTTCTCCAGAGGCTTGGCTGGCACCGATAAAGCAGTTGGTACTGTAATTACATTGGGAGTCCCAAAGACAGAGCTCTTCTGGAACCAAGTGTTGGGGAATCTTGTAGAGCTGTCACTTTCCATAGTGTCAGATCTACTGCTCGACCTCCAGAAAAGTGTACACACACACCGGTACATATACAATCCTTTCAAGATAGCAAGCTTCTTTTTTTTTTTCATTTTTTATTCGATATTTTCTTCATTTACATTTCAATTGCTATCCTGAAAGTCCCCTGTATCCTCTCCCCATCCTGCTCCCCAACCCACCCACTCCTGCTTCCTGGCCCTGGCATTCCCCTATACTGAGGCATATGATCTTCCTAAGAACAAAGGCCTCTCCTCCCATTGATGGCCAACTAGGCCATCCTCAATAGCAAGCTTCTTGATGAAACATTTTCAAAAATGTTCTGATTGGAAGGCACCACATCTACAAATATCTACTAGGTAGCTGTTTTTCTGGATGCAGGTGGTATGATGCTCCCCACTTCTTTAATATGCTTCAGACCAGAGACAGAGGTCAGGGGAGGGCATGAATCACTTCCCTGTGTCTTCTGCTAGCTTGGAATTAGCCACAAATTCATCCAGTGTCTATTCATTGCTGTCTTTTTAATCAGGAGAATTTTGTCCATTAGGATTTGTGTGGCTTAAGAAAGTAAGATTCGAAGTGAGGGAGCCATCTTGGGTGTCAGTTCCCTCAGAGACCTGTCTGCACAGGTGAGAGTGCAGGCTGCAGAAGCAACACAGCTTCTGGGACAGGCAGAAGCAACACAGCTTCTGGGACAGACACCATTTTAGGCTCCAGACATCCAGGCACATTCTCTGCCAGAGGAGAGGTGTCTGCCCCAGAGGGCTCTGCCTGCAGAAGTAGGTGAAGGAGCCATCTTGGGTACCGGATCCCTCATAGACCAGTCTGCACAGGTCAGCTCGCATACTGCAAAGGGTGAGTGAGACTGCAGAAGCTACACAGCTTCTGGGACAGACTGAGTTTCAGGCTCTAGGCATCCAGGCACCTTCCCCACCAAAGGAGAGGTGTCCAGCCAGAAGAGCTCTGCCTTCCAAAGCTCGTAAGGGAGACATCTTGCATCCCAGGTCCCCCAGAGAACAGTCTGTGCAGGTAAGAGTGCGGACTGCAGAAGCAACACAGCTTCCAGGACAGATCCAGTTTCAGGCTCCAGATATCCCGGCATCTTCCTCACCAGAGGAGAGGAGTTTTCCCAGGAGGGCTCTGCAGGAGCAGGTGAGGGAGCTATCTTGGGTCCTGGGTCCCTCAGAGACCAGTCTGTGCAGGTGAGCAAGCAGGCTGCTGAGGCAACATATCTTCTGGGACAGGCCCTGTTTCTGGCCTACAACTTTAGCCAAGAGGCAGGTCTGAACACCAGAATTGAGAAAACCTACCTCAGGAAAAAAGACAGACATTACTTCAGAGTGAAAGGATAGAAAACAATTTGATGCAAAAATACTCAATAAAATCCTTGCAAACTGAGTCCAGGAATACATCAAGTAGGCTTCATCCCAGGAATGCAGGGATGGTTTAATATACAGAAATCCATCAATGTAATCCACTATATAAACCAACTCAAAGACAAAAACCACAGGATCATATTGTTAGATGCCCAGAAAGCATATAACAAAATCCAACAGCCTTTCATGATAAAAGTATTGTAAAGATCAGGAATTCAAGGCCCACACTTAAACATAATAAAAGCAATCTACACCAAACCAGTAGCCAACATCAAACTAAATGGAGAGAAACTCAAAGCAATCCCACTAAAATCAGGGACTAGACAAGGTTGCCCACTTTCTCCCTACCCATTTAATATAGTACTTGAAGTCCTAGCCAGAGCAATTGGACAACAAAAGTAGATCGAGGGGGATACAAATTGGAAAGGAAGAAGTCAAAATATCACTTGCAGATGATATTATAGTATATATAAGCGACCCCCAAAATTCAACCAGAGAATTCCTAAACCTGATGAACAGCTTTAGTGCAGTAGCTGGATATAAAATTAACTCAAACTAATCAATGGCCATTCTCTACAAAAGGATAAATAAGCTGAGAAAGAAATTAGAGAAACAACACCCTTCACAATAGTCACAAATATTATAAAATACCTTGGTGTGACTCTAACTAAGGAAGTGAAAGATTTGTATGACAAGAACTTCAATTCTCTGAAAAAAGAAATTGAAGGTCTAAGAAGATGGAAATATCTCCTATGCTCAAGGATTGGCAGGATTAATATAGTCAAATGGCTATCATGCTGAAAGCAATCTACAGGTTCAATGCAATCCCCATCAAAATTCCAACTCAATTCTTCACTGAGTTAGAA
>LR749523.1:3057590-3136112 GCA_902729485.2 Mus minutoides
AGGATGGCCTAGTTGGCCATCATTGGGAAGAGAGGCCCCTTGGTCATGCAGACTTTATATGCCCCAGTACAGGGGAACGCCAGGGCCAAGATGTGGGAGCGGGTGGGTAGGGGAGCAGGGCCAGGAGGGGGGAGGGTATAGGGAACTTTCTGGATAACACTTGAAATGTAAATGAAGAAATTATCTAATAAAAGTTGGAAAAAAATAATTAAAATACCCAATTAAAAAAAAAACCTTAAAAAAAAAAAAGAAAGGGCAATTTGCAAATTCATCTGGAATAATAAAAAAAAAAAAACTAAGATAGCGAAAACTATTCTCAACAATAAAAGAACCTCTGGTTGAATCAGCACGCCTAACATTAAGCTGTACTACAGAGCAATTTTGATAAAAACTGCATGGTAGTGGTACAGCTACAGATAGGTAGATCAATGAAATTGAATTGAGGACCCAGAAATGAATACACACAGTTATGGTCACTTGATCTTTGACAAGGGAGCTAAAACCATCCAGTGGAAAAAAGACAGCATTTTCAACTAATAGTGCTGGCACAACCGGTGGTTATCATGTAGAAGATTGCAAATTGATTCATTCTTATCTCCTTGTACAAAGTTCAAGTCTAAGTTGATTAAAGAACTCCACATAAAACGAGAGACACTGAAATTTATAGAGGAGAAAGTGGGGGAAACCCTTGAAGATATGGGCACAGGGGGAAAATTTCTAAACAGAATAGCAATGGCTTCTGCTGTAAGATCAAGAATTGACAAATGGGACCTCATAAAATTGCACAGCTTCTATAACGCAAAAGACACTGTCAATAAGATGAAAAGGCCACCAACAGATTGAGAAAGGATTTTTACCAATCTTAAATATGATAGGGAACTAATATCCAACATATACAAAGAGCTCAAGAAAGTGCTGGACTCCAGAAAATCAAATAACCCCATTAAAAATGGAGTACAGAGCTAAACAAAGAATTCTCAACTGAGGAATAATGAATGGCTGAGAAGCACCTGAAAAAATGTTCAACATCCTTAATCATCAGGGAAATGCAAATCAAAACAACACTGAGATTCCACTTCACACCAGTCAGAATGGCTAAGATCAAAAATTCAGGTGACAACAGATGCTGGTGAGGATGTAGAGAAAGAGAAACATTCCTCTATTTCTAATGGGATTGCAAGCTTATACATCCACTCTGGAAGTCAGTCTGGCAGTTCCTCATAAAATTGGTCATAGTACTACCAGAGGATCCAGCAATATCTCTCCTGGGCATATACCCAGAAGATGTTCTAACTGGAAATAAGGACACATGCTCCACAATGTTCATTGCAGCCTTATTTATAATAGCCAGAAGCTGGAAAGAACCCAGATGTCCTTCAACAGAGGAATGGATACAGAAATTGTGGTACCTTTTCACAATGGAGTACTACTCTGCTATTAAAAACAATGAATTTATAAAATTCTTGGGCAAATGGATGTATCTGGAGGATATCATCCTTAGTGAGGTAACCCAATCACAAAAGAAGTCACTTGATATGCACTCACTGATAAGTGGATATTAGCCCAGAAACTTAGAATACCCAAGATATAATTTGCAAAACACAAGTAAATCAAGAAAAACGAAGACCAAATATGGATACTTCATTCCTTCTTAGAATAGGAAACAAAACACCCATGAAAGGATTTACAGAGACAAAGTTTGGAGCTAAGTATAAGGATGGACTCTTCAGAGACTACCCCACCTGGGGATCCATCCCATAATCAGTCACCAAACCCAGACACTATTTTATATGCCAGCAAGAGTTTGCTGATGGGACCCTGATATAGCTGTCTCATATGAGGCTATGCCAGTGCCTGGCAAATACTGAATCTCATGCTCACAGTCATCTATTGGGTGGAACACAGGGCCCCCAATAGAGAAGCTAGAGAAATTATCCAAGGGGCTGAAGGGGTTTGCAACCCTATAAGAGGAACAACAATATGAACTAACCAGAACCCCCAGAGTTCATGTCTCTAGCTGCATATGTAGTAGAAGATGGCCTACTCGGCCATCATTGGGTAGAGAGGCCCCTTGGTACTGCAAACTTTATATGCCCCAATACAAGGGAACACCAGGGCCAAGAAATGGGAGTGGGTGGGTAGGGGAGCATGGCAGGGGTAGGGTATAGGGAACTTTTGGGATAGCATTTGAAATATAAATTAAGAAAATATCCAATAAAAAAAATAAAAAAAAAAAAAGAAAGCGAGATTCACTGATTCATTGGTTTCTTCATTTGCAAATGCTGTGCAGGGCACTAGGTCATCAAGACATGGATCTTCAAGAAGTACAATATCCAGGGTCCAAAACACTCCATCTAGGAGGACCAGAACCACACAGACCTACAGGACCACTAACAACTTCTCAAATTCAACGAAGCAATTATCCTTCCTGGGAAATCTTTGATGTTACACCTCCTCCCAAGTCCATCATTCTAATCTATAAATTAGTGAATTTCATCTTCCAAACAACAGGGAGACCATACACCTAATTTAAATAATGGATAAGCTATTTGGTTTAAGCATAAGAAGTCCAACAGAAGGGTACTCTTCCTGGTTGTCTGAGTCTAGTGTCTTCTCTGGAGGTCACTCTGCTCTGTCTTTCTATGCATTTTGAGTTCCTTTTCAAGCCTCTTAGAAGCAAAATGAGCATGCCATTTCCAGAGGGCTGGAGAGAAAGTTGGAAGCCATTGTCTACGTTTTCCAACACATTGCTTCTTCACATCTCATCGACCTGAGAAGAGCCATGATGACATTAAGAAACTGGCCCCCATGGCCAAAATATAGGCAAGGATTGATTGATTGATTGATTGATTGATTGATTGATTGATTTAAACCAGGGCAGCCTACACCAATGACAGAGCATTTGTGTTACATTAACTGGATCCAGCTTAGGCAAATCAGAGTTCATTTTTGGCACAGAAAGTAGGACTATTCTCTAGGATTCATGCTGGTTTTGTAAAAGGGAGAATGCTGAAAAGATGCCAGTTGGTCACTGGCTGGTGGCAATATCCCAGTGTAGAAACTAAAATGTTTACCACTGTTTTAAGCCTAACATAAATATGAAACATTTGTCACTTGGGGAAATGAAATTTTCATAAGATCTAGTTCCTAGACTAAAGGGCTTTGGACATCAAATCAATGCTGAGATAACCCTTCCCACTTTACTTTCCTATTCTAAGTGATATCTGAGGTGTTTACTTAAGAAAAAAAAAACCTCTACTTGTTAGTTATAAAATATAGACTGTTGTTCATGAACTATAATGAACTATAATTGTTCTTCAGTCTCTGCAAGAATTGATTCCAAGGTCACAAATACAACCATCACAAATGTTCCAGTCCTTTGCATAAAATCATATGGTAACCTATGTACCTCCCTCTATATGCTGTTTTGTTTTGTTTTGTTTTGTTTTGTTTATTTCGAGACAGCGTTTCTCTGTGTAGCCCTGGCTCTCCTGGAACTCACTCTGTAGACCAGGTTGGCCTCGAACTCAAAAATCTGCCTGTCTCTGCCTCCCAAGTGATGGGATTAAAGGAGCTGACCACCACTGCCCGGCTTTATTTTTAAATTAAATATATTTATGTGTGTGTACATGTGACTGCAGGTGCCTCTGGAAGTGAAAGGCATGAGTTCTCCTGAATCCGGAGCTGTAGGCAGTTTATGAAATACCTGGTGTAGATGTTAGGAGACAAACTCAAGCCCTCTACAAAAACAATACACTCATAACCACTGAGCAATTTCTCTATCCCCTTTTATGCTTTAGATTGTCTCTAGGAAAAGCATAAGACATATGACATAATGTAAACACTATCAAAATCTGAGCTATAATAAAATTTTCAGGAAATAATGACAAGAAAAGTCTATACATGTCAGCTATAGCCACTATGTTTTCCAAGTATTTTTAATGTGTAGTTGGTTGAAGCAATGGACCCAGACCCCACAGATGGTGATTCTGGGTATATCCTATTTGCTTGCTGGCAAATTGAACGCTGAGGATGGAAGGAAACATTTTGCACATTGTATCAGTTAGAAAGCTTGTGTTGATTCTGTGTCACTCACCATTTTCATAGGGCAGGGAGCAATTTCAGAACCACCCCTCTTCCCTTGGCTTGTTTTTGTGTAAAAGTTAAAGTTTTATTCTCAAAAGGCAACATTTCTTCACTGTGAAAGACTGAAGCCTGTATTGTGGGCTTTGCTGAAAATATAAACAACTAGGCAGAAAGCATGCTGCCCAGCCTCGCAAAGGATGAAGGTGGTGGAATTCTGCAGATCACAACAAAGCAAACTCCAGTACAGCATGTCGACTTGGGCCATTTTCCATAGCTCTGTCATCTGTCCTTCTAGAAGGAACTCTGCTATAAATGATTTTTAAGGGAGTGATGACATAAACCCTAGACATCAGGAACAGGCAGGCACTTTGGGAATCATTTCATTTTCTTCCAAAAACCAATCAGTCTGGATGTCCGTCAATAGAGAAACGGGTAATGAAAATGTGGTATTTACCCTCAATGGGAATTTCTTCATCCATAGAAAAGTTTAATTTGGAAGAAAATGGATGGAACTGGAAAATATATTAAATGAGGTAATTCAAACTCAGAAATACAAATCCTGTATGTTCTCTTTTACATGCAGATCATACCTACTAATTTTTATATGTGTGTACTTATATGGAAGTGAATTGGAAATGGGAAGGGACCTGTGGGATGAGAAACAAGGCTAATGCAGGGTATGCTGCGGGCAATAAACCCATGTAATGTGAAAGTGGAACAGAGAATTCTCCAGGTACATTACCAGGAAAGGGAAAACTGGGGACAGTGGTCAGATCATTGGAGGAGAGGATGTGAAGCCACGTCAACTAAAACTGCATGTGGAGTCCTGAAGGGAAGTGTACTTTTCTCTAATAGCTTTAAAAAGTCAGATTAAATAACAACATTAACACTGAGGTCTGGAGATGTAAAGGAATGCTTCCACGAACACCTTCTTATGGGAGCAATCCTTGTGAGGAGAGAAAGATAACGTAAACAAGAGTGCTTGACAATGCAGTGAACAGAGCTGGTAGGCCACCCAGAAGACCCCAGCACAGCAACAGTTCCTTCCCAGATCCTGGATTAGGCACAAATCACACACAAATACATGTTTTCACCTGAGATATCCTTTATTATGTAGGGAAGAAAAGTTAAAGGCTACTTTCTGAGTCAGGCAGGAAAACAGTAATTTTAAAAAAATTATTAATTATTTTTTTACACTCCATGTTTTATTCCACCCCCCATCCACCCTCTGACTATTCTACATTCCATACTCCTCCCACCCACCTGTCCCTATGTGGATACCCCCATCCCCAACCCTACCTGATCTCTAAACTCCCTCAGGCCCCCAGTCTCTTGAGGGTTAGGTGCATCATCTCTGAATGAACACAGACCCGGAAGTCCTCTACTGTATGTGTGTTAGGGGCCTCATATCAGCTGGTGTATGCTGCCTGGTTGGTGGTCCAATGTTTGAGAGATCTCAGGGGTCCAGATTAATTGAAACTACTGGTCCTCCTACAGGATCGCCCTTCTCCTCAGCTTTTTTCAGCCTTCCCTAATTCAATAACAGGGGTCAGATGCTGTCCATTGGCTGGGTGCAAATATCTCCATCTGATTCTTTCGGCTGCTTGTTGGGTCTTTCAGAGGGCAGTCATGATAGGTTCCTTTTTTTGAGCATGCCATAGCCTCAGTAATAGTGTCAGGTCTTGGGACCTCCCCTTGAGCTAGGACTTTGGGCCTGTCTCTGGACCTTCTTTTCCTCAGGCTCCTCTCCATTTCCATCCCTGTAATTCTTTCAGACAGAAAAAATTATGTATCAGAGTTGTGACTGTGGGATGGCAACCCCATCCCTCACTTGAAAACACTAATTTTTAACAAGAGACAAAACCAGGAAGATCTATTTCATTTTGAGGTGCAAGACAATGGTATATTTTGATTGGGCATGTTAATTAGGTGAGCCAAAAAGGGCTTTTGATTGCTGGACTTCAATACTTTGATAGCTGGACCTTGGTAGTCAGTCTCCAGAGGAGAAATTGGACAAATAAGGGAAAATACCTTGGTATCTAGGTTTAGAAATGTAACCTAAAAGACTTTAGTAAGGCAGAGAAAATGGGGAAGAAGGCAATGCCTTCCATGGCCATGCTCACCACTCTCAACCTGGCCAGAGTCCTTTTATTTCAGACCCTTAACAGTGCTCTGAATCTTTGGGTTGGTACCAAGACAGATAATTGTATTCCAAGAAGGAGCCAGAAATGTCAAGTCCAGAGCCAATTTGGGTAGCATACCACGTAGATTCTTATTGCTCAAATCAGGCTTTAGTGGCTGAACTTCTCTTGCATCAGTCAACTCTTGAACTGGTACATTTTCTGAGAATTTTGTATTTGCCTTCCCAAAAGAGTGCACCCAGAGTGAAAGATGGAGATGGGGAAGGTATGTGTGTCCTCAGCTGCTT
The DNA here is from genome assembly GCA_902729485.2 of Mus minutoides. Lineage (NCBI taxonomy): Eukaryota > Metazoa > Chordata > Mammalia > Rodentia > Muridae > Mus > Mus minutoides. The sequence goes on from LR749523.1 coordinate 3,064,105, forward strand.
TATGTACTGTCTCCTCAGTCCCACACATATACACACACTTGCACACATTCACACTCAGCTATCTCAATAATTATATTCACAAATATGCTATTACACAAACCACCCTCCCCCCACTCACAGGCATGTTTTATTACATTAGATCCTTTATCCCAAGATCTCCTGGTTGCCTCTGCCACCCTCTCAAGTCCTTCAATTCTTAGTAGCAAAGGGGAGTTTTAAGAATGATCTTTAACGTGTGTGTGTTTGTGTGTGTGGTGCCTGAAAAAGCTCTGTGTATTAGTGCCTTACTCCCTTGAGCAACTCTAAGCATCTGCTTAGATAAGTGTTCTTCTGTCACATTAGGGCTATGGAAAAATGTAGAAATGTAATTACTCCGTGAGGATAACTTTATCTTCTGTCAACTACAAGCAGGCTTTATGTTGTTATATGTTCCACATAGGATATCCCATTCAGCCTTTGTGGCTACCCCATGCAAGAGGTGTTCATGATTATTGGTGGTTAAAGAAACTTCCTCAGATCGCAGGGCAGGTGAAAATGACCTTCCACTATAAATGCAACTTTTCACTGTGGTGGAGAGCATTTTTAACTTTGAGAGAGAACAAGCATTTGAGCTGAGCATGTAAAGACAAAGATTTGACAGTAGATACCTAGAGGCCATGGACATGTTTGGGGGATGACGTCGTGCTGGTGCATTGTGCCTAGTCAAGAAGAGCAGCAGGTTATCTTGTTTGGATTTGTAGGAGAATCCTGAAAGAATCACAAAGATGTGGCTCCAGTCATTCACAATACAGATATTTTGTATCTGACTCAACATGTAACTTAGCAGATCATGTGACTTTGCCTTGGCTTTTACAAATTTTTTCAGCGAGGTGATTCATCGATATACAATGTGAAGGATTCCTGACCACAGTGAGTTAACAACATGTTGGTATCCCACAGAAAACTTCTTTGTGCTCCCCAAATCTCTCTACGCAGTAGCTATGGTTTCACAAGGTTAGAAATATTGGGTTAAAGCTTTTATCATTATTGATTGGCTCTGAAATTATTGTATTGGCATCTTGTAAATTGTGATTCTATTGATTCATAAATCTGATTGGTTAACTATAAGTTCATGAGTCATTATTTTACCAGGTTACAGGGTATTGTGATATGCAACCGCGAGGTTGGCGGTTCCATTTAGTTACAGGAATGTGGTATCGCCCATGGGTTTATGGCTGAGGAAGAATTAGCATCTTCTGGGACAAGTGAGCCAGATGTTGCAGTGGGTCGGGGGGGGGGTGGCTAGCTGGAGAGTGTTGATGGCAGAGAGCGTGATACAGTCCTGAAGAAAGCTAGAGGGTTCGTTTTTGAATGTTTCCCACAACAGCCCCTCATACTCTGAATGCCTTTCATAGCGCTAAGGAAGAAATTAGAATCTCATGGTCCCCTTTCTATATCATGGCCAGACACCTTTTTAAAGCATCTAGCCATTTCCCTGTGGAGCAAAGGCTTTGTCCTTTTCCTAATCCAGAATCGTTATCTCCACCATTTTCTTTATTTATATCCTCATACACACCGCCCTCCTCTCCCCTGGACCACTCCACCGGTTTCGATCGCTTCTCCCTGCCTAGATTGCTTCTTCTTGTAGATATGTTTCCTACACCAGCCATCAGAATCATCTTTTGTAAAATCAAGTTTGGCTCCATGGATTTATACCTTGAAGCTCAATTTTAGGTCCTATCACCCAAAGCAAGTAATTAATAAGCCATGTGTGTTCTAAGGGAAAGAACCTTTGGAAGGAAGCTCTACATTGACAACGTGGGTGTCCATTGGCTAAAGTGCTACCCTTAGGAGACTGTGCAGTTAAAAACACTGCAGCAGGGGTTAGAAATGGGATTGACAGGAAAGTGCAGAAGATGAACTCACTGTAATGTCCCAGTATCAAGATTGCAGAATTTGTATACCATTCACACTGTGCAAGACCTGCTACTGTATATATGAGTCTCTTACTCCATAGACATGTCCCCAGTTGCTCCTGACCTCACATTCCTCGAAACTCTTGACTCAATCTCTCCATACTTCAGTTACCTCAGTCTTTGCAGCATTGAACCTCATAGCTTGTGTCTTTTCTGGTGATTACAAATTCTTCTAAAGTCAATTCAGAAAGAAGGCACTTTCTGGAAACAGGAGGGAATGCAGAGTACATAAAGTGGTATAAGCTTTGATTTCTTGGTAGATGCAAGCAGGTGAAAAATCTTTCTAAGAGCCTGAAGCAGATGTACCTAAGATTCATGGAATAATGTCAGTACCAATCATATGAGATTCTCAAGAAAAGAACTGAAGGAGAGCTGAGGACGAAGGACTGTTGCTCAGCAATGGGTTTCAGCACTCAATGCCATGGGGTTTCAAGACTCTAAAGAGAAGATTAAACCTCAAGGCTACAGGCAAATGGTCCCCATCTATTTTTTAGACAGAATGATCTGCCTTCCACCTCCCCCTAGGCATGGTCCTGGCTTTCACCTCTACTCAGGCTTCACAGGGTTTTTGATACTGTGGAGTTTAACAGCTGTCTAGATATTTTAATGTTTCCTCGAGTTCAAGTAGTTCAGAAGACTGCTATAAAGCCCCTACTCTGTGCAGGGTGCTATGCTAAGTCCTGAAGATATAGGAAGAAAGGAGTTATCACCTCTAGTCTCTATGAGTTCTAATCCTTATTGAAAGACACAGATGGAATCCTGGGAAATAGATGAATGCAGTCTTTGTTAAAGAATTTTCAAGTCATATGCAGATAGCAATATCCCTCCTCGGCACCAGGCCATAGTGTCCCCTTTTATATCTTCTCTCTCTCTTTTTTAATGCTTTATATTTTATAAAAGAAAAATATATGCAGTAGCATGTTGTGGCTATGAAAACTGGTATAATCTTTCTGGAGAAAAACATTGGCAGTATTAGTCAAAAAGATTAAAATGTACATAGGCTTTGATCAAGTATTTCCACATTTCAGAATTACTATAATAAAATAATCAGGTTTTTCTCACTTTATATTTTTCTATTGCATATTCCCCCTCCCCTGGGAACCCCCTATCCAACCCGCTCCCTGCTTCTATGAGTGTGTTCCCTACCCACACACCCACTCCCGCCTCCCCACCCTCACATTCTCCTATACTGGGACATCTAGCCTTCACAGGTCCAAGGGCCTCTTCTCCCACTGATAACTGACAAGGCCATCTTCTGCTACATACGTGGCTGGAGCCGTGGGTCCCTCCATAATGCAAAGATAATATTCCCTGATCCTAAATGTTTACCTCCAGTGTCAGAGGCAAAAGTGTCATTAGATCCTAATTTCTTCCTGAACCCTAGGAAAGGCACTCAGTATGAGGGGCAGACTGGGTCAAGAGATTGAGGGGTACAAAGATGCTTTCTATGGGATACTACCATGTTGCTAACTCATTGTGTAAAACTCATTGTGTCCTTTCAGAAATGATTTCTCATTTTTTCCAATCTAATATTCCTAAATGCTGATCAAAGACCACCACTCCGGAGACTGCCACACATAGAGATCTATCCCATTCACAATTACCAAACCCAGACACTTGTGGATCCCAAGAAGTGCCTGCTGACAGGAGCATGATAAAGCTGTCTCCTGAGAGGCTCTGCCAGTGCCTAACAAATACAGAGGTGGATACTTGCAGCCAACCATTGGACTGAGCACAGGGTCCCCAATAGGGAAGTTAGAGAAAGGAATGAAGGAGATGAAAGGTTTGCAGCCCCATAGGAAGAATAATATCAACCAACCAGACTGCCCCAGTGCTCCCGGGGACTAGACCATCCAAAGAGTACACATGGAGCAACCCATGGCTCCAGCCACATATGTAGCAGAGGATGGCCTTGTCGGGCATCAGTGGGAGGAGAGACCCTTGGGCCTGTGAAGGCTCAATGCCCCAGTGTAGGAGAATGCCATGCTGGAGAAGTGGGAATGGGTGGGTTGGTGGAGAACACCATCATAGAAACAGGGTGACAGGGATGGGATAGGGGATTTTCAGAGGGGAAACCAGGAAAGGGAATAACATTTGAAATATAAATAAAGAAAATATCTAATAAAAAATTTAAAAAGAATAAAAGATCACCATTCTACAAACAAGAGAGCTGAGTCCTGGGGATGGGGTGTGATTGAACCCTGTAGACGTAGAGAGATCTAGTGGAGCCAGATGATGAACTAGGCTCCTCTCAATTTGTTCTACTGCTTTCTCAGTTAATTTCTAGAACTCTCTTAAATGCCAAGTTTATGGAGGTTTTCTTCCCTTCTGTTAAAAAGGATGGTTTCATATACCTGAGTGTACAAATCTGACAGAAGGACACATGTTGGTGCATATGAAGAGACAGACAGCCATCTGAATCATCTTTTAGAAAGACCCCTTTCATAGCTTGGATAGCCCCCATAGACTCAAGTGTCTGAATACTTGGCCTGTAGTTTGTAGAACTCTTTGGGAAGGATTAGGAGGTGGGACTTTGCTGGAGAAGATATGTCACTTGGTGTTGTAGGCTTTGGAGTTTCAAGAAACTCACTCCAGTCCCAGTGTCCCTCTCTTACTTGCAGATCAAGCTATAAGCTTTACTTATATCTGCTACCATACCTGTGCATTGTAGACTCTGGCCCTCTGAAAGTATAAGCTGCAGATTAAATGTATTCTTTTGTAAGTTTTCCTGGTCATGGTATTCTATTACAGAAGTGAAAAAATAACCAAAATGGTTGTCACAGTCATGATGTTACAGTAAGTAGGAGTCAAGTTATACTTCAGAAGTTTGGCCTGAGTCTACATGGGGCTCTGACTTCAGTGAGTTGTAAAAGGATAATTTAGAAATGAACCAGGCTAAATCTTGCCTGGATACATGTATTCTATTTTACTACTTCCTAATTACAATGAGTAATTTATTCTGAGTACTTTTTCTTTAACAGCAATGAAAATCTTAACTAAAACAGGAAGTGTCCTGTGAACAGACCATAAGTTCAGATCTTTAGGTACTAAATATGAAACATTCTGTTGCTAAGGTCAAACTCACTTTTGAAGGGAACACAATTTTAAATTTTCTTCTCCTATCCAGAGATGAAAGCATCAACTATGAATCACAAGCAATCAAATGGAAACTGTAAGACCAAGTTAGAAATAGGCTTTCTCTTTGCCTTGATAGACCACAAACTTCTCTTGAGAGGATCTACATGTTATAACTATTAAAAAAATGTACCAAGTTCATATATATACATATATACATACACATATACATATGTTTGATACAATTATACCCATTGTTTTATTTAAATGTGACTATGTTCTAGTGAGAGAGTAAAGAGTATATTCATACTTAAGAGTTTATCAATATAACAAGTGGCCTGCTGTTGTGGCAAATATTAAAAATGAAAAGCAAGTTTCTGCACTACACCCAGCTACTCTCTGCCCTGGTGGCAGTCTCTCTGCCTCTGTTTCTAAGCTAGCCCCCCACAGTGACAGATCACTGTCTTCCCAGCTCCAATTCACTTGTCCCAGTGCTGCCCATACCTTCTCAGCCATAAACACCCTGTGGTTGGCGGTCCCACATTCCAGTTACCCAGTAAAACAAAACTTGAGAAGCTTATAATTAATCAGTCAGATTTACATATCAATAAATCTTCAATATACAAGATGCCCACACAATAAATTCAGGGCCAATTGATAATGATACAACCTGCCCACCTAGATTAGACAACTTATCCCAAGTGTTCTATCCTTTATGAACAGCTACCTGTGGTTATTTAAAGCCCTGTGGAATCCGAACCATCCTGTTCATCCTTCATTTTGCTTGCTTCTGCCCTCCCAGTCTCCTCTGAGTCTGTCTCTCCTCCAAGTCTGTCTCTGCAACTCCTACCCCACCTCCCTTTTCCTGTCTAATCACAGGCTTCTTGCTGTATTAATACTTAAAGTAATTGGACATGGAAAATTCTGCTATACTCTGCTTCAGTTTACATCTTGGAGAGTCAAACCTGTTTCTCTTTGTGGGTTTTCCTATGCTTGGGTACCTACTGTTTTGTTTGTTTGGTTGGTTGGTTTTTGTTTTTTGTTTTTTTATTTGGTTTTCAAGACAGGGTTTCTCTGTATAGCCTTGGCTGTCCTGGAACTCACTCTGTAGACCAGGCTGGCCTCAAACTCAGAAATCCGCCTGTCTCTTCCTCCCAAGTGCTGAGATTAAAGGCATGTGCCACCACTGCCCAGCTACTTACCATATTTTATTTGTGCATCCAGCCCCTACCAAATGCATATGCATATACATACAGAGATTGGCATGATAGCCAACAATATATGATAAGTCAATCCTACCGCAAGAAAAATCCATGTTACTAAACTTCCTACAGATTCTCACTACTTATTGTAATCTTGTAGCCTACACTAGGAGTGTCAGAGGAGAGTGGTTAGGAGAGCTGCACTTAGGCTGTTCCTATCCACCCATGGGCAAATTGCCTGTCTTCCAATGTATGTTTCCTATTCATGAAATGGACCAGTGGTAAATATATCTTTCTCACAAGATTGTTGTAAATAATGCATCAGATACTTCTCAGAGATCATTAGCTTTACTTTTAAAAATACTTCTGTAGAGAAGATAACTACACCCTCAGTTTTTAGGATACTTAAATTAATGTTCAGAACATGTCACTCACCTGTCAAAGATCACACAACTGAAAAGAGAAAGGAAAAATTTGGCCAATTTTGTGTCAGAGGATGACAATGCCAAATAACCAGTCCAACAGCATGTGTACTCCAGTTCCAATCTCCAATAAACACAGGATCTAGAGTCCCCACCAGCTGATTCTGAAACCAAAACCAGAGATCTTTTGCTGGCTTCTGCATCCTGTGATGTTCCTTTTGCCCTCCAGATATCTCCTCTTCTCAAAGACTCTCTTGCAAATCTAAACACACAAAAAAGCATTTTGCTCCTCTAGTCTCTGCAGAGAAATGACTTTGGAAAGAATTTTCTGAGATCATCTACTTCTCTGTGATTGTTTTCTTGGAAGCTTCAGAGAGTCTGGATAATGTGGTTCAAATGTACACCCTGTGCTCATCCCCATGATGGCACTTTCATCATCTGGTATTTACTCTTCATTAGCAATGGAAAGAGTCAGCAAACTCCATTCGCCATGCTTACCTGAACATCTGGAACTTAGAGCATATCGAATTCATTCGTTTTAATGAGCACATTTCAAATTACAGATTTATGGCTATCTATCTTGTAATGACTCAAGAATTTCAAGCTGGTCCTCATCAAAAATAAAACCTTTGTAAATCATCTTCCAACACCTGCTCCATTCCTCCCGTTATATCACTACCATCATCAACAAGTCAATCACTACTGAGCACATATAATACTATCTCATTTTATATTTTATTTATTTTTACTTTCTATAGACTTATTTATTTTATGTTACATCTATGAGTGTTTTGCCTACATACACAACAGATTCATGTTTGGTGTCCTTTAGGAATCATAAAAGAAGTTATATCCCTGGGAACTGGAGTTGTAGATGGTTGCAAACTACCATGTGGATGATGGGAATTGAGCCAGGGTTCCCTACAAGAACACCAATTGTTCTTTACCGATGATACAACTCTTTATCCCCCTTTTTAAACTTTACATAAAATTCACACCTAATAAAATACTCTTTGATGTAAGTATAAGCATTTATAAAAGAATTTTCAAACATCGTCACTCCAAATAGCCCCAAACATCCACTGCCATTCTTTCTTTCCTCTAGATTTCAAGTCCTGATGACTATTCGCCTAATTTCTATCACTCTAATTTTGCCATTTCTAGAATATAAAATCACAAAGTACTGCTAGTTGCAATCTTTTTTGTATCTTAATATAATGCCTCTAAAGTTCAAGTTTATTTGGTCTGCTTCCTTCTTAATCTTCAGAATCTTGCAGTATTTACAATTATTGAGGTTTTCAGTCTTATATTCCTGCAAATGAAATTCATCTTGTCTTCATGGAGGAAACTAATTTAGTTTGTTTTCTTCTTTGCTCAATTCTTTCTAATGAAAAAATAGAAAATATTTAAATGACCATGTTCATGGTAGTAAAATTTTAGGCTTAACACTCAAAGTCTGATTCATGAAAGAAAATAGTGATAATCTGGAGTTTATTCAAATTAAAACTTCTATTTTAAAAAAAATAAGACTTCCAAGAGATGGAAAACATTATCATGAAAAACAGAAAATACTTACAAAAGGATGCCTGATAAATTCAAATGTATAAAGAACAATGCTCAACAATAATAGAAAATATAGCAAAATGAACCAAAAACTTTAATAGTCACTTTGCCAGAGGCATATAGATGGTGAACAAGCATATTGCTCTCCATAAACTACCATGGATGCAATGCAAAATTAAGAAATAAGGTTACACCTACAAGTAGAAATGAAATCCAGACCAAACCCTGACACCTTCAAATGCAAGTGAGAATAGAGAACAGCAATGCTGCTCATTCACCGCAGTAGGAATTCAGACTAGTGCAAGCCTTGAGAAGAGCACAGAGCAAAGCTACTCCTCTCTGACTGAGCAAGTGAACACATTCATATTTGCCAAAGAATCTAGAGAGTTGAACTGGCTTATTTTGTGTGTCAACTTGACACAAACTGGAGTTATCCCAGAGAAAGGAGAAAGGAGAAACTGTAACAAAAGTTTCCCTTTCAGTTGGGGAAATGCCTCCATGAGATCCAGCTGTGGGGCATTTTCTCAATTAGTTATCAAGGGGGAAGGGCCCCTTGTGGGTGGGACCATCTCTGGGCTGGTAGTCTTGGGTTCTATAAGAGAGCATACTGAGCAAGCCAGGGGAAGCAAGCCAGTAAGTAACATCCCCCGCCATGGCCTCTGCATCAGCTCCTGCTTCCTGACCTGCTTGAGTTCCAGTCCTGACTTCCTTAAGTGATCAACAGCAATGTGGAAAGTGTAAGCTGAATAAACCCTTTCCTCCCCAACTGCTTCTTGGTCATGATGTTTGTGCAGAAGAAACTCTGAGTAAGACAAGAGTGTGTGCTTTCACAAACTTGCATGTTGATGCTTAGAACTGCCTTATTTCTTTATTTGTATGCCAAATTAGGAAGCCTTCAGTAGTTGAATAGACTTTTGGACGTAGTCTCTCCAGGCAATGTATATTATTCAATAAAAAGCAGAGAGTTGTTAACCCAGGAAGACATGGATGAAATGTAAATTAAGAAAATAAAGCCAATTGAAAAGGTTATGTATTATAAAATTCCAAATATGTTGTAACTAGAAAATCTAAATCTTGGAGACAAGACCAACATTGGTAGTTGCTGGGGACAGAATGAGGAGGCAGAGAGGAAAAGACACTTTAGGGCAATTAAGTTACAATATAAGATATTATGCCAATGGATATATGTCATTTTGTTGGTCAAACGCTGTGAGATGTACAAGAGGCACATGCTCTGCATCTGGGTGATGATGAAAGTCCAATGTAGATACTTCAACTGTAACAAAAGTTTCCCTTTCACAGGAGTCATTGAGAGTAGGGTAAGCTAGTGTGCATGGAAGGAGAAGAGGGTCTGCCAGAAATCTCTGCACCTTCTACCTAATTCTACTGTGAGTCTAGACTTCACTTAAATAATAGTCTATTTTTTTAAAATTCCCAGGCAATCAGGCTTGAGAGAGCAGGAGATAGAAAGGATGTCTTCGGGTTTGCATGCACCAGCTCCAACCTTCACCCTAAACCTGAAGTGCCATCTCACTCATGAGTGAGAAATATCAAAAGTTAAAGGTTTTACCTCAGATCACACACTCAGAAAAGTGAGATTCAAACTAAAGTCTGTCCTGTTGCACAACCCACACTCCTCCTACACTGCTACAGGCAGAGACAGGCAGAGAAGAACTCCCACTGTGACAAAGAAACACTTCTTACACTCAAAGGAGGCCACAGGAACATTTTTACTTAAAAACAAACAAACAAAACACCTTGCTCCTGTTATTTGGCTGGAGGTGGGTAGAAAATATCTAAACAATTTTCAGAGCATGATAACTGTGTGTCATGCTTCAACAGCATAAAAATGACTGAGCAAAACCTTGCCAAACTTTCAGAAGTGGGGTGAGGGGTGGGGAATCACCTTTGGACTCGGAACAAGCCTGATAAATTCCAGCCCAAAGGGTGAGTTGAAAATGCTAAAGGTTCCTCAGTCACTGACTTCTAATAAAAATGAGTCTGCAGTGGTAACTATTGCAAAGCTGAGGCTGTTCTACAAGCCTGCTAGTCTCAAAGGTCAGATTGGCCAGAAGAAAAATTAAAAGCTCCCTCAGCCTTTGGCTTCCATCTGTCCACTGTTAAGTGGGCCTGCCTAGGAAGACAATTCTCCACCTTGCTTTCATACTTCTAGAGAAAACAGCAGTGGGCCCAATGGGACCTGTTTGCGGAAAAGAATAGTGAGTGTCATAACATTTTAGAAAGAACGCAGTTTCTTTTTACTGAGTTAGCAACCCAAGATACCACAGTTTTGGGGGGATGTTTGAAGTCTTGGTAACAAGACACACTCTTGTCTTGAGCACCTTTGTACTCACATCTAGACAGCACAGGGTTGGGTGATGGAAACACAGTGGATGTTTTTTCTGCATGTGAAATTAGTTGGCAGCATTTAGTGTATATAGTGAAACGGCAGGGAACATCCTCAATGAGATTTCAACCAATCACTTCAACCAATTCCCTAAAAAAAGCTGATCAGACTCATTAGGGAATCAGTAATTTTTACATCACAGAAAATAAACTAACATGAACACACATAAATACATGTTTTGGTTTCCCTCACTCCCATCTCCTCATTCAGACATCTCATCCATGCATTGCTCTCTATGCTCCCACTAACCAAAGAAGAGAGAGAAAAGATTGGTTTGGGAGCAGGTAGATGGATTGGTAAAAGGTAATTGCCAGAAAGAAATTTATTCATCTGACTACAAGGGGATAACTTTGCTGTCTCCTGACTGGTTGCCAGGGAAAAAGCTGGAGATTATATTTAACATAAGAATGTGCTATATTTGATAGCATTCAAGGTCTGGGAGAGGTTTCTTTTCTTGTTCCAAAAGATGCTAGCTAGCTATTTCAAACAGCAAATAAAATTGGACATCAGGAAATAACATGTTCTTCTGTGTGACCAATTCAAAGAAATGGTATCTGTTCCTTGTGCCTTTTGACTTACATTCAATTTTCTTAGAAAAGGACACAGCTAGAAGCCAAGTTTGTGCTATGTGCATGTAAAACTACATGGTCATGTGGCAGGACAGAGTGACTCATCAGAAGAAAGAGAAAGAAAATAAACTATTATTAAAAATATTTCTAGCTTTGTAGAAATATACAAAAGATATAGCTGAGGCAAGGAATCTTCTATGAAGTTTATATAATTAAAAAAAATAACTTGTGTTTTATTATAAATGTAGTATTTACAGAGAAAAATAAGGGAAATGACTGAGAAAAAGGGAGGGAGGAGGGAAGGAATGAGGATTTATCAGGATTGAACATGTTCAACTTTATATGACATACTTGAATGAAAATCTATTTATGAAGCCCATCACTATATATGATAACCATAAGCTAAAAGCAGGGAAAAATATGTTAGTCAGAATGGTTGTTGGGACAGGAACCATTGATAATCTGTCCTAAATGAAGCCGCAGCAAGTTTTGGAACTCTAACTGGCAGTGTGCTTCCCCATGTTTCCAGTCCTAACAGGAACAATTGCAGTGACAAGCAGGTACCTGTTAGGCCAGGGAGAAGAAAGGCAGTTGTAGAATCCTAGTTCTTGAATAGTGAGAGCACTCCCTTCTTAGTTCTTAGAAGAATTCTATTAGAAAAGATGGCTGTCAGAAGCCAGGAAGATGGCTCAGTTGATAAAGTGTTTCTGATCAAGCATGAGGAACTAAGTTCAACTTCCAGAAACCATTTAAAAATATTGGTGAGCTTGGTGGCACATCTGTATAATCCCAATGTCACAATGGAAAGGAGGTATAGGGAGGAGTGAGAGGCTTGTCGGTGTTGGAGATGGAGACTACTGCATCCCTTGGACTTCCTGGCTAAGCAGCTCAGCTGGATTTGCTGATAAGCTCCAGGTAAAAATGAAAGACCCTGTCTCAAAGTAAAGAAGTAAAAGAGAAGCTGAGGGAAATGCCCAAGGCTGATCTGTTGAATATTCACACATGAAAACATTCATGCATACCATGTACCAACACACTCACTTATGTGACACACCTCACAAATACAATATACATATACATATACATACAAACAAAAGGAAGATAAAACTGTTGCTACCAAATAATCCAGCAATGCTTTCTCAAGAGGGCTCTTCATGCTTCTCTCAGCTCATTATCTAGGCCCCCAAAAGGTGAGAGCCACTCAGAGGCCACACTCTCAGTGACAAGACAAACAGGATCTCAATGACCAATGTGGGGGTTGTAGAAACCGTGCCAGCAGTGAAGGGCTTCAGAATGTGCACTGAACAAAAATTAACTCAAATGTGTCCTGAAACTGAGGTGATTTTTCTGGGTCCCCTGCATATGCTGTGCAATTTCACCACAGCCTTGGGATTGAGCTCTTAGGATGTTGATATCATGCCTTCATACTGGGTACCATCAGAACACGTGATTTTGCAGTGCCTGAAGCATCTAAGCTTAGATCTGAGACTATTGTTAACTATGAGCTGCTGTGGTTTTACTGCTCGTTCAAAGGCTTTCTAGCTCTCACAGAAACATATTGGCTTAAATACAGAAAGGATACTTAATAATACTTAATAATTTCCTACCATTAGTCCTCACCATACAAGTGTCCAATTGTATAGCTGCTTTTTTTTTTCTTTTTTCACCAGAAGGATGCTTGATGGTAAATCTTGCTATTTGCGTTGCTGTCTTGAGTTTTGTTAAAACATTTATTAAATAAATTTTGGCTTGTGATGAGAACAGAATTTCCAATAATTTCTGAAATGGCCCTAAGCAGACTTCTGCCCTTTGGTATCATTTTAAAATGCATTCTCAGTATTGACGATTACAAAATCAAAATACTGCTTACTTCTAAAAAAAAAAAAAAAAAAAAAGTGCCGATGACTACCCTATTGTACCAATATCCAGCGAAGATCTTACTTTGTTAAATAAACAAGCAAACCCATCTCATCAACACACAAATTTGGTTTCTTTTTTTCTTTAGTAAATGATGAATCTAAAGAATTGGTTTTGGTTTTGGTTTTAAATAAATTGTTTAAAAACAAAAACAAAACAGTTGTTTGAAACCCATTTTGTATACCTACCAATGTAAAAGCTTCTGAGGTGGAGGCGACAAGAAAGTTGAGAGAGATAAAAAGTTCTATTCTCTAAATGGTGAATGCCCAGTTTCTCCTGACTGACCCTAATGACAACGCCCTTATAAAAAAACAAAGACCCTAAGTCAGCCTCATTTGACTCAGATCTCCGGCTCCATCATATACACAGCTGGCTTCTGTAGTAACCACAGCCAACCTTCACCATGGAAACAGAGAGGAGGGAGGATCAGCAACCTAAAGGACAAAGGTAGAGTCTCGCAGGGATGCTTCCTTAGCACTCAAGGTAATGAATGCTGTGCTGTGTGCTCTAGGAGAGGTCTCAGAATCCCACAGGGACATTGCATGAGGGCAAGTGCAGAGGAATGAGGATTCTGATAGGTAGAGATGGCAAATCAAAGATCCCCACCAGAAAAGAGAGGATGTCTGTCCTTTTCCCAGGTGCAAAGACAGCCTTTGAAGGCTGCAGTGTGGATGGAAAGGATTTTAAGGCACTTTTTTTTTCTTAGCCCACAAATGACTAGATGTCATCAGAGACTTTTCAGCTTATCAAGCTGGACATTTTCCTGTCATTTTCTCTCTAATTAGAAGCAAAGCTGAACTCTCAAGCCTTAATTTTACTCTATGCCTCTGCTAATGACATGATTGGCAATTAGCAGGTATAAAAGGAGAGATGTCTTCCACACAGACCATCATATACCAAAAAGGGGGCTTCTTCATCCAAACCTAATGAAACTCAGCAACGAAAGGTACTATGTTTCCAGGAACAGTTCCAGGGATTAAATATGCCAATTAAAATGCAGTGCAGCTCAATCTGTCCCATTTCCAAAGATCAGCCACTCCAGGAAAGCAATGAGGCTAACAGTTCAAACTGGCAAGGGAGCAAGACAGGACACAGGGCTCCCAGGAGAAGCCCTCTCAGCAGCACCAAGCTCCCAGGCACTTCTCACTTGGAGAGATGAAATGCCTTCTGATGGCTGTGTGTAACTCATAATAACATAATTTTATTCTTAGAAGCAATTTCCATTACTGGCCCTGTTTATTATCACATTATTTTCTCAATAGCAGCAATAAACACGCTAAACTCTCCCTGTTTGCTTACATTTTTATTACTGCTCACAGTCGTCAGGAAGGGTAAGCTGTGAAGAATATCCTCATTATACAGGCACCCCAGTGCTATTGGCACATCCAGGAGTACCTGGAGCCTCACAGTACAGCTTAGGAGAGGGCCAGGAGTCTGTAGGCTATCTCAGGGGCCTAAAAGGACAAAATACAATACCAGGCTGTGATGTCCAAACCAATCATTGCCAAGATTTCCATCAAGTTGAATTTCTACTTGTAGTCTTTTGACCTAGTAGAAAACAATGTAGTAAATACTATAAATGAATGCTTAGCATAATGAAGGAAGGGACTTTTAAAACTGTAGATCACTGTCTTTCTAAGGATTACATTAAAAAAAAATAAGTAATTGGTTATAGTGGTTTTCAACCTGTGGGTAGAAAGCTCCTTGATGATCAAATCATCCTTTCACAGGCATTACATATCAGACACCTTTCATATCAGAGATTTAAATTACAATTCAAGACAGTAGCAAAATTGCAGTTTTGAAGTTACCAATAAAAATAATTTGTTTGAGGGCCAACAAAATTTGAAGAGCTGTATTAAAGGACCACAGCATTCAGAAGGTTTAGGAAGTATATTAATGGGTCTCAGCATTAGGAAGGTTGGGAACTTCTGAGTTATAGGAAATATTTTAGAGGCAAGAGGCTTGGGTCACATGACTGTGTGTCAAAATATTTGGGAAGCATGAATATTTGAAAACCATGCCAAATTTCTGTAGGTTTTAACATTGAAGAGTGGTGTTTGATTCCCGACTACCCCATGCTTAGCTGGGCAATTTTAGTCACTTCCTCCTTTGTCCTGACTTTGAAGACAAGGATCAATCAGCTAATTCAGTGGGTACAGTAGAAGAAACATCAGAGAGCAAATCAGATTGCAGCAGTGCCTTAGCTCTGCACAGGGAGTCCATACTGTTAGGGATGGCTCATTTGTCTCTGCATGCCTGAATCTTATCTGTCTAGCATGTGGGTGATGATGCCCCCCCTCAGCATTCCTGTGAAGATTAATAAGATGAAAGATAATGTGAATGTGCTTTGTGAATGGAAAGTTCCTCAGATGTAAGGGCTTGCTATCTCCACGTTATCTTCTCTACTGAATGAAAAGTGTTGTTTCCAAAGCTCTTCACTATCCATCCTCAAGAGCTGACAGTTGGTTTAGACCATAGCCTGTGTGTAGCATGGTATCTCCCTCAGTGAAAACATCCAACATGTGACAGGATCTCAGATAGAAACCTATACTGGGAATATGTCACCTGAAAGTCTTTTCTCTTGGGGACTTCAAGACGTTTAGATATTCCTCTAGGTACTTTACTGGCTAGTGGAAAGAGAACAGATAAGAGGCATTTGGCAGAAGAAAACCCAAACCACTATCTAAGCAAGTGTCTTAGTTATTATTTATCCTCTCTACTGACTCCTGTCTTCTAAAAGTGTTCTACTCTGTTTCAATTGACCTGTAGGGTGGTCGGTATAAGAATATAAGATCCATCTATACAAAGACTACTGAATAATGACCATGGAGTCTAGGTTCTCCAAGAAGAAACCATGACAATCAGCCCGATGTGACACCTAGGGAATGTCTTTTATGACAATACTCTATTGTAGCTGTGACAACATACTCAGCTCAGAATCTGTGTCTGGGAAGCAGAAAAACATGCCCCTCTCCACAGTTTGATGTGTTATCTCCTGAGGACATTGCCTTAAAAGATGATTGCCATAACTGCAGCATGTTCAGGAAGGGCTCTGTGGATAATGAAGCTTAGAGTGTGTTAAGCCCCTCAGACTCACCATCCTAACTACTCTCAGGTCAAGGACACTGTAGGGCTAAGTACACCAAGATGCTTCGAAGGAAAATGAAGAAGATACTAGCCCTTTGAGTAACATTAGATGTCTCTAACTAGTTGCCTGCCAACAGCAAAGTGGAGCAACCCAGCTGAGTCCCTGCCTGACCAGCCCCTTTTACTGATCTGTTGCATTGGACAAAACTATAAACAGCAAAAGAAAAACAATTTTAAAAGGCTTACTGTGTACTATCAGAGAGCTATGAAGCTTAGTGCAGAAATGCTGGCAAGTCCAAGCCTACACATCGCTAGCTGATGCTAAAGCTCTGCTTAAGGGACAAAGCAAGTTACAATTCCCTTAAACAAAAAAAGCCAAAAAAAAAAAAAAAAGATAATGGAAATACCCAGTGTGTATAAGAAGGCTCCCACATTCATCCAGTTGCCCAATTCTGAGTGCATCATCCCAGTTTCATGCAATTTCAGAACTATAGGACAATGCTTATTATCTAACACAGTCTAATGTAGTATATTTATAGTCCATCCAAAGATCTCTGAATATTCTCCTAATATAAATACTTATTAACTATAACACAGAGATGGAAATTATTTTCACTCTTGCTCTTGCTCTTGACTTCCTGTTCCCTCTTTGTCCCCTCTCCCCTTCCCCCTCTCTCCATGTGCTCATGGCTGGCCTCTATTTTTCTTCTCTCTCTCTCTCTCTCTCTCTCTCTCTCTCTCTCTCTTTCTCTCTCTCCTTCTTCTTCTTCTTCTTCTTCTTCTTCTTCTTCTTCTTCTTCTTTCTCTCTTTCTTTCTCTCTTCCTCCTTCTCCTCCTCCTCCTTCTTCTTCTTCTCCTCTCTGCCTTTCTCTGCCTCTACTAGCCCCTCAACTCCCCTCCCCATGCCCATGCCCTGAATAATCTCTATTCTATACTAAAAAAATAAGAAATTATATTCATTGAAATAGAAAAAGAGTTCAAAAAATAAGAAATTATTTTCATTGAAATAGAGAGTTCAGTGGCTGAATTTCTTGATACTTGAGTATGAAGGTTGTAGTACAAATCCTCAGGACTCAGTACTTGTGTGTACTTGTGTAATTCCGGTGATCCAAAGTATGAGAGGAGGCAGACAGGAGAATCTCCAGAAGTCTCCCAGCTTACTAGCCTAACATCCAGGGCAGTGAACAAGAGATCCTGTTTTAAACATTATGGAAGGTGAGGCCTGATACTTGAAGGTATATCCTCTGGCCTCTATACTCAGTGTTGCACTTGGATGTCAAAACACATACAAACATACATGCACACTTGCAGAAAATGGAAAGAGAGAGGGAGGAGGGAGAGGGAGGGAGAGAAACTATCTCTATTAACTATCTCTACCTATGTGCAACTATTGCTGGTAAATTCATAAGAGCTAAAGATTCAGTGATCAGTAACCATGACTGGATGAAATAAAATCATCCAGAAAAGGCCTATACTGGAACTATCAAAACAGGAGGGTACCTTAAGTTCCATATGCAAGACTAAGAGAAGCTAATAGCATTGGGGTAACAAAACATACCCCACCTGATCCCCAAGTCAACGGTCAGTTCATGTCAGCAAGCCCAGATGATAATTATGTTTTGAATGTTTGCCGTATTCATTATGTACCCAGAACTGGAGGATGAAGAGGATACAGTCATTGTCTTCAAAGGCCTCACAGTGTAAGTAGGAAGAGAAGAAATAACTAATAGAAAGGTAAAAATTCAGTGTGCATCAAGCAACTTGTAAGAGCATAAAGGAGTATGCCAACAATGTGCAATGATAGAGGCAAGCTGGATTTGGGGGGTTGATTTCAAAGGTAAAGAAGCCAGGACCAGACAGAAACAATTGAGAGACTTTTAAGATGCAACAAGAGAACAGATATCTCCAAAGAACAGGATCATGAAGCAAGATGGCTGAAGAGCAAACAAGTCTAGACCAAAACAAGGCTTAAAGAGATCTTACTGGAGCACTCGGGTTGCATGGGGAGCTACTGGAGACCTTTCAACCAGTAAGTAACTTGCTATTGTATATTCTGTTCTGTCCTGTCCTGTCCTGTCCTGTCCTGTCCTGTCCTGTCCTGTCCTGTCCTGTCCTGTCCTGTCCTGCTCTGCTCTGCTCTGCTCTGTTCTGTTCTGTTCTGTTCTGTTCTGTTCTGTCCTAGAATCACATATGAGAGACTTAAAGAGGAACCTCAGGGTGCCTCTTGAACTTCACAGTGGACCAAAGCATGCAAGGGTATCCTTAGAGATTCTGACACAGCAGGCTGGGAAAGACCTGAGATTCTGCATTTTGGATACTATCTCTAATGCTGCTTTCAGTAGACTCTACTTTGAGCATCAAAGTATTCATTCTACTCTAATGGATTTCTCCTCTTTTTTTCCTTCTAGCATCACCCATAATTCTTACTCCCAAATTGCCAGTGCCTGAGCTCAATACTGAGAGCCAAGGAAACCCAAATACTTAGGTTCAGGATAGACCATGAGCATTTAAAACATTCTGTCGTAGTCTCAGGATAGACCATGAGCATTTAAAACATTCTGTCGTAGTCTCAGTGTACAGTCAGAGCTAAAATCCTAATACCAGTTGAACTTCTCTTTGCAGAAGACAGAAAGAGTATGAGAGAAAGTAAATAACTATATAGGTCCATCATCATCATATTGAAGAGTCTAAAAGAAAATCATATCTCCCTGTGTTTTACCTTACTCTATCACATAGGGAGGCAAGACCTCCCCTTCCCAAAGGATCAGAAAGCACCAGAAAGCACAAATCTTACAATGAATATTTTGTAGCAATGGCTTTTGCTGGCTCCTAGAAGGTTGTTTTTGCATACTGTCTTTTAATATTCATGATTAAGGAGCAAAGAGGAGTTCCTATAAACTCTTCTTCCCCCTCAGACAGCTACATAATACCCTTATAAACAGAAACCTAGAAAGGTTCACTTGTGGTTAGGTATCACTTTGTGGCCTTCAGCAGATAGCCACAGTGTTGGGCATCAACTTTCTCATCAGCAAAATGTAGCAATGCAATTATTTGTTTCATATTTTACAAATTAGAGCTTTGATTGTATATAAAATAGATTATAGGTGAGCAGCAACAATTTTTAAAGTAACTAATTTCAAATTGCAATGAATTACAATGCAATCATTTTAAAATGAGCACAAGATTCAGTGTTTCTGGTTTTATATGAAGTCCTTGATCCACTTGGATTTGAGCTTTGTAAAGGAGATAAATATGGAGCAATTTGCATTCTTCTACACGGAGTCTGCCAGTTAGACTAGCAGCATTTGTTGAATATACCTTCCTTTTTACACTGGATGGTTTGGCTTCTTTGTCAAAGATCAAGTGACCATAGATGTGAGGGTTTATTTCTGGGTCTTCAATTCTATTCCATTGATCTACCTGCCTGTCTCTGTACCAATACCATGCAATTTTTATCAATTTTGCTCTGTAGTACAGGTTGAGGTCAGGGATGGTGAAACTCCCAGAAGTTC
The DNA here is from genome assembly GCA_902729485.2 of Mus minutoides. Lineage (NCBI taxonomy): Eukaryota > Metazoa > Chordata > Mammalia > Rodentia > Muridae > Mus > Mus minutoides. Next base: position 3,083,817 of record LR749523.1, read on the forward strand.
TTTTATTGTTGAAAATTGGTTTTGCTATCCTGGGTTTTTTGTTATTCCAGATGAAGTTGAGAATTCCTCTTTCTATCTCTGTGAAGAATTGAGTTGAAATTTTGATGAGGATTGCATTGAATTTATAGACTGATTTTTTTTTTTAAGATGGCTATTTTAACTGTTAATTCTACTGATCATAGAGCATGGGAGATCGTCCTATCTTCTGAGGTCTTCTTCAATTTCTTTGTTCATAGACTTGACTGAGAAAGATGCAGATACTCATAGCCAACCATTGGATTGAGTTTGGAGACTAATATGGAAGACTTAGGAGAAGGACTGAAGGAGTTGAGGGGATAGCAGTCTTATAGGGAGAACAACAGTGACCAGTAACTCTGACCTTTCAGAGCTCCTAGAGACTAAGCCAAAACCAAGGAGCATATATATGGGCTGGTTTGTGACCCTGGGCACATATGCAGCAGAGGACTGCCTTGTTGGTCTCAGTGAGAGGGATGTGCTTAATCCTGTGGAAACTTGATGCTCCAGGGAAAGGGATGCTGGTGGGGGTGAGGTAGGGATGGATGGGTGGGGAGGGAAGTACCTTCTCAGAGGTGGGAAGAAAGGGGTGAAGAACTCAGGGACGGGAGACTGGGATGTGGGGCAACTTTTAGAATATAAATAAATAATTTAATAAAGAAGAAAAATGAAAGAAAAATGAGCAAAAGAAAAAGTAAGAACGTCAGCTAGGGCAGAAAAGTATTCCTTGATGCTTTCTAACATCCAATTCCACTCACAAACCGAAGGACGCAGTGGTTCAAGCTAAAGAAGGACAATTCTCAGAATCTCTATGCAACTGAGATTCTCTATCTGACACATTTCTGGTCAGTGAAGGGTAAGCTCTAAAGGTTTCAGATTTCTAAAGGTTTTGTTTTCTTAACTTGGATGCTATTCTTTTCTCACTTATCTATATAACTTTTCATTGCTAGATTTTTCTTGAGTAGAAGACATTTATAGAAATCCAGTCCTTCGTATCTTCACTCACTTTCAAAGGATTATTTCCTAATGCAAATAAACTCAATAAACACTTCTATTGTTGTTACCAAGATAGCTGTAGCCTTGTCTTTGAGAATGCCCATCAAAAGAGAAGTCAAACACTTCATCAAAAATCCTTAGCTGTGGAGTTCACTCAATGACAATTTTCACTAAAAACTGTTTTCTCAACCAATCATAAATTTTATAGCTGCTGGATTGTTTTTTTTTTAATGAGGAGACATGTTAAGCATAATTTTTGCTTGCAGTTTCTGTGTTTCTGAAATTTCACCCATCATGCGGGACTTAAAAATTAAATATTTTATAAATGAAACAATGGGGTCTCTTTCTCCTTCTATTTTTCCATTCTGGTTAGTGCCAAGTATGTGTCATTGATTGATTGATTGATTGACCGATTGATTGATTTGTTTTTCATGATTGACAGAGAATGGGTACTATCAGAGAGTATACCAAGATTGGAAACATTTTGCTTATTTATCTGCACATGCCACATATCTACCCAATCAGTGTTTACACACACAGCACACATAGCACATAGGCACACAGCTCCACACCTAACCAGAGCTGGCTGTCACAGAAGCTGACAAGGATATATTCTGACACTATAGGCTATGTATGAAGAATTGGCCATTAAAGTAACTAAAATCATGTTGATTTCTTAGTGATGCATAAATCATCAATAAGCATGTTGCCACATAACATAATGATAAATACATAACATGTTAATCAGTCATGACATCTAAATGAGTGAACTGGGAACATGCCAATGCTGTGCTCCAAATCCTGAACACTTTGCACACCGTGTATAAATAAAGAGCAGCCAATACATATAAATAAAACCCTACAAAGACCCATGTTTGAATGAGAGATCCATTGTGTGATTGGTATGTTAAGTCACCCGTGTCAAGCCATAAAACCACAGTGTACCCACTTTCTCCTCTACTCAAGAAAACCAATTTTTTACGCTGAAGGAAATAGGGAAGTAGAAGATTGGATTTAAAAGTGACTGGAAGAAAGAGGTTTCCCCCTTCAGGAATAACAATTCATATCCATCCTATTTATCCTGTACATGACAGTGAAGTTCAAAATTCATAATAATATATGAAAAATAGAAGAGCAGCAAAATTGTCCAAATTGAAAGTGAATCTCCCAATGTTCTAAAACAAAATCCATTACCCTTTAAAACAATTTTTACCCCCTACCTTCTGGCTATACCATTATGTAAATGTTAGGAGGGAAGACTGTAAGTCATCCATCATTCTCTATATGTCCTCTGGCACTTGTACAACATGGAGGTGCCCTGCTTTCAGTACTATTCCTTCACGGTGCTCAGGGCTCAGTATTCTACATGTTTTAAATCTAAATTTGCCACACTCTACTCAAAGAAACCTCTGACAATTTCCTCTCCAATGTCAAAAATATGCTCCTTTAAGTAGCAAGGCACAGCTTAAGCTGTCATTGGGACTCTCTTAATATGCCCCTATATCAAGTCATTCTTCTGTCCCTACCTGATTATTGTTCTCTCCACCTTTATGTAAGAAAGGTCCTGACCCTGAGATGGTCATTCCATTTTTGTAGTAAGCCTAGTCATTTAGGTAAGCATGTCCCCAGTTCAATATCACAAAGCAGGGTTCAGTCATTGCCCTCATATTGTATGTGGCCTCATGATGGTTAATAATATGTGAAGCAATTGGAATTTCAGCCTCTGAAACTTTATCTTTAAACTTCTAAAACAGGAGCTTTGGATTCTTTTGGTTTTTATTGTTGTTTGTTTCATTGGATTAGTTTTTTCCTTGAAATAGTCTCTCTCTATAGCTGGCTTGGAATTCATAATACAGACTGAGCTAGTGTCAAATTTCTGCTGATGCGCCTGTCTCTGTTTCCTGAGTACAAGGATTGTGGTCATGGGCCACCAATCCCAGTCACAGGTCACTGTCTTTAAAATGAGGGCACTAATAATACCTGACACACAGTCTTCTCTGAAATTAACAATAACACCTACCTCTAAACATATGTTTTAGCCTGATCTAGTCACCCTGTCCTAAGCATCTTGCCTAGACCCCAGCCTCAGTGGTTTCTATACAACAACTAATTTCTGAAGGGCGTTAAATGAGAAATTATTTTTTAAGAGAGCCTTATAACCTCTCTTCTGCCAGGAACAGATGCACCACAGCTCCACTGTGGCAATATTTTGTTCTGTATTTTGTTGGCTCCATTATGTGAGTCAGCCAGATGCTGCCTTAGAAATCAAGATGAAGTTTCTTCCATGTTCAAAAGACCTAGAAAAGGCCATTCAGGAACCTCTGAAATGTATGTGAGCATCCAATGCTATTGGATTTCAGAGTCTGCCTCTGAGGCAGACGCTGTGTGTGCCGGATACTCACTATCATCTCCTAGATCAGTGACTCTCAACCTTCCTAATGCTGAAAGCCTTTAATACAGTCCCTCAGGTTATGGTGACCCTCAACCACAAAATATTTTTGTTGATGCTTCATAACTGTAATTTTCCTACTCTAATGAATTGTAACGTAAATATTTGATATGCAGGATATCTGAAGTACTACCCCTATGACAGGGTCATTTGACACCCAAAGGGATGGCAACTCAAAGGTTGAGAACCACTCTCTTAAGAAAAAGGAAATAGATCCTTAGAAATGCTGTGTGTTCTCTATGTGCCCTCTGGCACTTGCAGTAACATGTGGGTCTCCTGCTTTCAGTACTAGTCCTTCCCGATACTTGGGGCTTATTATTGTGAGCTTCCTGGAGTTTTTAATAGTATCTCCAGAATCCTAAAAGGTCCAGTATAATCTATCACCATCACCACCACCATCATCATCATCATCATCGATTATTCTCTCATATATTACATTCCAACTACAGTTTCTACTGTCCTTTCCTCCAGTCTCTCCCCTTTCCCTTCCTAACTCCCCTCTTCCCCAAATCCAGCTCTTTTTCTGCCTCCCCTCATAAACAACAGACTTTCCAGGGATATCAGCCAACATAGCATAACAATATGACCAGGCACATGTCATCATATCAGTGCTGAGCAAAGCAACCAATAGGAGGAAAAGGGTCCCACAACTAGGAAAAAGAGTCAGGGTCAGCCCTGCTCCCATGATTACAGTTCCCACAAGAACACCAAGCTACTCAGCCGTAATATATATGCAGAAGACCTAGTTCAGAGTTCAGACCTGTACAGCCTCCCCAATCTCTGTGAATCCCCATGAGTCCCAGTCAGTAGATTCTGAGGGCAGTGTTCTTGGGTTGTGTTCCTGATGCCTCTGGTTCCTCAGATCCATCATCCCCATCATCCCCAGGTGTCGTGCGCCGTCCCCGTCCAGCAGGAATAAGACACAAGACAAAACAGGTTTCTTCCCCAACGGTTTACTCAGGAACTTGATGCACTTACAGCTTAGCAGAGCATGATGGCAAAAGGCCGGCCCAGAGCCTCCCCGGAAGCAGCTACTTAAGCCCTGTCCTGGCCAATCACCGAGCTGCCCCATGGCTTTCAAGTGACTACCCCAGGTGTTCTCACATGACTACACCAGGAGTTCTCGGGCTCAAGATCAAACAGCTGACACTACCTAATGCCAATTTAAGAGTCGTTTATGCTAGAACAGCTGAATCGGTCAATGCCGTCTTTAAGGAGCGGTTGAATGGCTCCCTACACCCAGGACTCCTAAGCTTCTTACTACATTTTTCAAAGCCTCCAGTGTATGTCACCCCCTTTATGTCTAGTTATTTTCTTAAATCACTCTTCATCATGGGATGGGGACATAGTATACTGTAAATGCTAACCACTGATATTACTGTTAACTGGAGGTACTTGAGCAGAACTGTTTTGTCTATTTCTCTTATTTCAGTATGGGACAAAAACATAAACGTAATAGATGCTTCACGGAGACTGGCAGACATGGGCTGTGAGGTGGTAATCATACTTTGCTACAATTCAGTTTCAGGACCTGTGTAATTTTTACTTTTAACTGCTTGTTCTTAGTTCTGTATACACATACTGATGTCATTAGCATAGTAAATAGCAGAATAATGCCTTGTTCCTGTTGACCAAAATTCTTTCCTGGCATCTATAACCAAAAGTGAAAAACAGCTTATCAATATCCAAGGACATTATTGTTGCCCAAGGGGGCTGCAGCCAACAGGCTATTTGTTGCTCTTTTCTTATTCCTTCATTATAAGTCAGATCTCCTTCTCGGCCGTTATTTAGAGCAACTGGGATTCGTGATTCACAATGACCAGCCTCACTTTGGCTCAAACCAACCCTTTGTTCCCTCACTCTGTGTGCCTCAATTTGCCTTTTTAAGTTGACAAGTGCTTTTCACATTATGTGGTGCCCATAAAGGCTCTGATTAATATTGCATGAGTTCACAAATTATGATTATAATTAGCAATTGTATAGTGATTTATAGCTTATACAGAACTTGCTAATTCATCCCCCTAATTATTTTCAAAATGATGCTGTAACACAATTCGCCGTATTTTCTCTTGAAGACTGTGGAAATCAGGGAAGGGAATATGGCTTGCCAAGGCTACAGAATAAACGACAGAGCCAAGACTCAAACCCATGTGTTGTTTTTGCTTTGTTTTCTCCTTGTTGCTGCTATTGCTGCTTTGTTTTTTTTTTTAAATCAAAATTGGCTAGATAGTCTTTTGCTATGTGATGATTTGTTTGATTAATTAGCTAATTTTGACATGGGAATGTTATTCGGGGATGTGTTGCTCAAGCACAGACGTCTGCTGTGTTGTCTCACTGGCAACCACGCTGAGGCCTCCTCTAACCTCAGAAAAGCCACATGACCATGATTCAGAGTTATAACTAATCCACGGCCTAGAGTAGAGGAAAAGGGAAGGAAACATAGAAGTCATTAGCTACAGAACAGAATAGCCCCAAATCACTTCCATCTAGTGCAACACCAACCATCCCTGTACAGTTCTAGGGGAACATATTGAATTGGAGAGATAGTTTCCGAGAACACTCAAAGTTATCACATCCCAGCATTTAATATATGGGAGTGTGTTATTCTTTCAGTAAATCCTGACTGTATTAGAGTTTCAGATGATGAATGGGTCAATGAAAACATTTCTGAACACCCCTTGTCATTTTTACTACCTGCCCACTGCTAGTAGTTCCAGTCGAGTTATTATTCTACAGTTTAAATATCCTTAGACATGAAAGGTTTCAAAACTTCGTGCCTCATATTCAAGAACATTCTCATAATTTAGACACAAGCTTTTTATTAAATGTATAAAGGTGTGAAATTTATAAACCCCATAAAACCTCCCCTCTTCTGTTCCCTGGGTATCTGGTTTGCCCTAGCCCTCCTCCATACTCAGCCAGCCACCTTTAATGTTGCTTTACATAATGGGACTATGTAAAAGGCAACCTAGATGATTTCAATATTTTTAAACCTCCTTTCTATTAAAGGGGGGATGCATCCTTTCATGTGACTAAGCAGTGACCTTCTAAGAATTAAAATAAGGACAGTCAGCTCTCTTCCCTCTTACATACAGCTCAGAAGGAGCACACACAGACCACCAGACTGCACACTGCAGGAGGAGGTCATTGCTTCAAGTAATGGCTTCTCCCTCCCTTATTAGCATATTAACAATATATGGATTCAAGATAATTGTGAGGCACAGCCATAAGGTCATGTCAAAAATGCCAATAAAAGAGACAGAGAACTTGAGAAATTACAGGGCCATCCTCAGAAGGGGACGGGCAGGCACTCTCCTCCCTAATATTCCTCCTTTGGGACATGTTCTAGGGGCCTCAGATGAATCCTCCTTTGAGCTAGTGGTGATAACTACATACGTAAAACAGATTCCAGATAATACACTGCATGAGACAATGTACATGAATTTGTTCTGTTAAAGTTGTTTTATTTCTCAGATATGGAAATCCATAAATATTCTTTATAAAACTATTGACTACTACATGGCTTAAGAATAATTTGCATGTAATGGTATTGTAATTTAAGTGTGAAATGTCCCCCAGAAGCTCATGTATTGGTCCCAGCTAGAGGCACTGTTTGGGAAGTTTGGAGATTTGGGGAGGCAGAGCCTTGCTAGAAGAAACGGGCTTGGAGGTTAGATTACAATGCTCCTCTTCCTACGTGCTTTGTGAGTATGGATGCTATGTTATCATCCAGTCTCCCCCAGCTCTGCTGCCATGCCTTCTCTCTGTGGTGGAATGCATACCTTTGAACTCAATGCCAAAGAACCCCTTTCCTTCCCTAAATAGGTACCTCTCAGGTAGTTATAGCTAGAAGAAAATCAGCTAATATAGATGGGAAGACTGTTTTTCTTCCCCAGCACTCTGTTGAAGGAGAAATGTGTCTTTAACAAATGCGTCCCTTTACAGAACCTAGGGATAAAGGTAGGCCTGCCTAAGACTATGTTCTGCTTGAAGGCAAAACTATGAATTCAAAGCATAGCCAGTGGGGACAATTGAAAATAAACAACTGCTATCTTGGATGGTATTAATTGAAATCCTGCTTTGTATGCTTAATAGATATTTTGTCCTGAGTCAATGCATGGCAGGAAAATAATTGACTAAAGAAAGGAAATATAACTAATGGTATAAATACAACATTGGCCTAGAGCATAAGAACAATCCTTGTATATGACATACATACATATATTTTAAGATCATGTTTTAGGATTCTGAACTTGTTCAAGCTGTATTATATGCTAAGAATCACTCACTACCTGTCTTGGGAGTGATAACACATTGAGGAGGGAAAAAGGCTTGGCTCAACATTTGTCTACATAGGGCCAAATGGCAAGTGAGGATTTCGTATCAAATCACATGGATAGAAAGACACAAAAGGTCACTCATCTTCAGATGTACCTGCCTATGTAGATCTGCTCTCTGAGGTAGAAAAGGAATTATGCATCCCAGGCACATCCACTTTTGGCATTGTGACAAGACTATATCATCTACATCATCTACAAAGTCTATGTCAAGAGTCATTCAATCACAGCACTCAGGAGGCAGAAGCAGGTAGATCTCTATGAATTCAATATTGTCTATATAGTATCATCAAGAACAGGCAAAGCTACCTAGTGAGATCCTGTTTCAAAACACAAAACAAACAAGCAAACAAAAGAGTCAGTTAATTAGGATACCAAAGAAAACCAAATCACTCACATCCCCAAAACTAATAGTTTAGAATTCTGTGTTAGATCATATAACACTTATCAGCCATGTTCAGTTATAATGGGGTCTAGGTACCACAGGATGGACATACTTAAGGAGGAAACCAAACCCTATAGATGGATGTGGGTTTTCCTGGTATAAACCTGAAACCCAAACTGTAAAGGACCAAGGGAATGGACAAAGACATCTCATTGAGACAGTTATCCATATAGCCATCCAGCTGTTTGAAAACAGTCTGTTTAACATCTACTATTAAAAGTCTATTTGCACCATTGAAATTTTCTTTACTTATCCCTACCCCTGAGCAAAAACAAAAACAAACAAACCATGAGTTCAGTGAATGACACTCACAGAGTTCTGTAGAGCAGAGGCCTAGGCAGGAAGAGAAGGGGGCGGGGGAGGGTCAGTCCTTGCACAGAGCACCCTTCCATGGTTGAGGGTGGCAACAGCCACATCTACAAAAGTAAGACAGTGATTAGGGCAGTGAGGACTGAGCAGGAAAAGTAAGCACGGACACAAAGTGAAAGGAGTAAAGGTGACTTCTGACTGCTTCAGAAAGTAGCCATCATGGGGCTAGAATCTGAACAGACCCTGGGACAAGGCCTTTTCTTGGGACTATTCTAGAAGAAGCTTAGCCTTGCTTATATTATGATCAGTTGCTAGGCTTCTAAATATCATGCAACTTTTCCAGAAATATTTATGGCATTGGGTAAATAAAATAATCTGTTCATTCTACAAATATCTGCTAAATGCTGACAGCATTAGATGGACAATACTTTCCCAAATATAGATAAGAATAGTATATATTAACCTGACTGTTAATATATACTATTCCTCTAATTCCCACACAGAGGTCTGTTTGTACATATACAGGCACTTGTGCATGCGTGCACACACACACACACACACACACACACACACACATACACAGAGTCATCTAATGTGTACATATATGTCTGTAAAGCATGAAACAAAAAAACTCCATTGACCTGCAGCTCAAGACAGCAGCTGGTATCAATGACCATAGAGTCTCCACATCCTGCCCAGCAGAATCAGAAATCAGAATCTGTTTTTTTGGGGTAGTGTGTCTGCTACTATGTATTCTATCTGAGACACACTAGCAAAGCGACATCTCTAGCTGTTGTCCTTGCCAACAGCATTAGGCTCTAGCTAGGGGAGAGTCTGATTCAGAACCCTTGAGCTCAAAAGGCTTTTTTAGAAATTCAGATCTTTTACTAAAGATGACTATGCAAGGTTCAGTTCCTGTGCGCTGTCATTTGACTTACTGCCTGAGTCACAGGCTGGCTCCAAAGCATGGATACAGTGTGTGTGTGTGTGTGTGTGTGTGTGTGTGTGTGTGTGTGTATAGGGCTAAGTCAAAGAGGAAAGCTATAGTTAAAGGCAAGTGAAGGCTCCCATGAAAATGATAACAGGAGATAGAAACTGGCCAGAGAGAGCAGTGAGTCCAAAGCAACATCTCTAAGAATGTCCTTACTGGGAGAAAAGTACTCCAGAAGAGAGGGCCAGATAGTGCCTTCTTGTTATCTCTTCCCTGTGTGGACATGACTGATATAGAGAGGAGAAACTGGGACTCCTCATGATGGACTAACCAGTTTGACTAGATCCCCTCCCCATAGCTCATCTTATCTAATGTAAGTCCTTCAAAAAGGCTCCAGACAAGCAGCTCAATGATACCCATTCCCAAGGGCTCCTCCTGCTACTCGTGGGCTATGCTCCCTCCTCTTATGGTCCCACCTATGAATCTGTAACAAATTTCTCTCTGAAACACAGCCTCTGTGGTCATAATTTTATTTCAGAATCTGTGAGGTAAGATCGCAAAGACCACTGGCTCAGGATGGCTTTGGTGGCCTCTAAGAGATTTTGAGACCTTAGTAGTCCGAATTTAGTGTACCAAGAGCCAGATAAAGGGTTGCCTAAGCTCCAAGTAACCCTGAAATGCTTTTATATCAGAAGGATGAATATAAGATATAAATGGTAGAACCATAAGATCCATTGCCAAAAGATCTTTTTATATATTTTTTCTTTTTTAATAGATATTTTCTTAATTTATATTTCAAATGCTATCCCGAAAGTTTCCTCCCTCCTCCCCCTGCCCTGCTCCCCTACCCACCCACTCCAACTTCTTGACCCTGGCATTCCCCTGTACTGGGGCATATAAAGTTTGCAATACCAAGGGGTTTCTCCTCCCAATGATGGCCGACTAGGCCATCTTCTGCTACATATGCAGCTAGAGACACGAGCTCTGGGGGTTCTGGTTAGTTCATATTGTTGTTCCTCTTATCGGGTTGCAGACCCCTTCAGCTCCTGAGGTACTTTAGCTTCTCTATTGGGGGCCCTGTGTTCCATCATATAGATGACTGTGAGCATCCACTTCTGAGAGTTCAAGCCCTTGGTCAAGTGGTATGAGATCACGTAGGATAAAGCTTCAAGCACAGGTCTATACCAGGTCCTCTGCCTCTAGGATATGATGTTTTTGTGGGACTCCTAACAGTGGGGGAGGTGTGTCTCTTACTCTTTTGTCTGCTCTTGTGATAACGTTCTTTCTCCTGTTGAGTTGCCTTGACCAGCCTCAATTGGCAGGCTTGTGCCTTTGTCTTACTGTCCCCTGTTTTGTTGTGTGTTTGCTGTCTCTTGGGGGGGCTTGCTCTTATCTGAATGGAAACAGAAGGGGAGTGGATCTGGGCAAGAGAGGAGGTAGGGGGTAGAAGTCAGAGGAGGGAAGCATATGAATGGGATGTATTTTCTGAGAGAGAATCTGTTAAACTTTTTAAAAAGTTCAAAATCACAGCTGGTAGGTGCCCGGAAAGCACTGGGACCACTGGGTACTTTCAAACCGTGATGTGTTTTCCCAAGATTGAAAAACTCATTAAAATGACAATGAGTAGGACCAGAGTAACGAAATAAACTGTTTTGAAATCTACATTCAAAACACAAAATCAGAAAAAAAGCATTAAAAGGAAATTAAATGTGCATTTGCAGCCATCGGGGTTTATGTGCAGAGAGTAAAACAGCAGTGAGACTGGATGTTTGGCTAAAGTCGTCTATTTTTCATTGAACTTGGGGTTCACACAGGCACAGCATCTGTGGATGCCTGTGCTGGGCACATTTGGTATAGGGTAAGCCACAGCAGTCAAAACAAAACTAGAGAGATGTGATTTCTAAAAGAAAGCAGACAGATAAAGCCGAGGCTTTGTCTCACAATACACACCCAAACGCACCTGCATTACATTTTCATGGCCTTCCTTTGGGCGTGAGTCATATTTGTACTATGGTTCATTTGAGGGAGTACGGCAATTTATCCCAGACATTTTTATAGGTGCTGGCTGCTTCCGTTTCAGCTTCCCTTTATTTGAGAAGTGTTTATAATGGAAAAAAAAGTCATTCTCTATCTCTCTGACTCACACTTCTTCTATCCAATAAAAACGTTGGTGATTCTACTAAGGCTATAAATATAATCAATGGAGCTATTGATGTGATGCAGCTCCAGATAATCTGTGGCTTGGCTTGAAAACTTTTATTTTTTTTTTTTATTTAACTTGTTTAAAACCCTTTTAAACTACTACTCATTCCCAGAAATTATTCAATCTTATTTACTTGATTAATTCAGCCTTGATATAGAATGACTTCCTACTGATTTCAGAAGATGTTGGGGACTAACAACCTGTCTTCCATGTTTCAAAATACTTATAGAAGTTAGTGTTTGGCTGAGTTGTTGGGCCAGTAGGATGGGGCACCGGCCAGTAAGCTTCAGGACCTGAGTTGATCTCTGGGACACACAGAGTAGAAACAGAAAACCAAATGATCTCTGAACTCCGTGGACACACTATAGCTCACACATACACAGCCACACAATACGTATAAAAGAGTACATGCAAAATAAACAAAATGGGTGCAGTTATTGAATTGTTTTCATCCGAAAGAAAATATCCCAAGGAAATTTTAGTTTATAGAATCAAACGTAGTCCGCAGAAAACTCAAGGAGAGTAAATTATATAGAGCTTCGTGATCAGAAAATGGGAGGTCCTTTGTATCCTTTCTGGAGGATGTTCACAGCATTTAGACTGCCCATTCCAGGTTACTGAATATTCATGAATGGCAAATAGAGAAGTAAGAAAGGTGAAGCTAAGAAAAAGAGTCGGTTTCTTTCTCTTGACAAGTCCAATACCATCAGCAGAAGAGCCAGCTCACTGTGTGTAGGGACCCAGCCCACTGTGTCACTACCTCAACTCATTAATCTTTTGCACAACAGTTATTCACAGTCAGGACGAGAGAGATAAGGTCATCATAAGCAACTATATATAAAGCCTAGAAAAGCTACTCTGGCATGTGCACTTTGTTCCAACACTAGGATTGGTACCCCACTTAATATCTGTGAAGTATTCACTGGTATTTCTGTCCCTAAATAAGGTGTCATGAGGTTAAAAGTCTGTGGGGCCACCTCTTACAATTCCTTATAGAAACATCTAGGTTTGCTTGAATCCAAAGCAACTGTATAATTTCACACTCTTCACATAATCCTACATAGATTAGGGGCTTAGCTACTGAGCTGACAGAAGGCTTTGCCTGAAATCAGCAGACATTCCAGAACTTGGAATATCTGGGAGCTGTCTTCACACAATCAATGAACTAAGACAAGACCATGAGGGTGAAATCATGGCAGCCTATTACCCAACACATTTCACTCTAACTTCAAACCTACCTCCTTCACCCTCAGTCTCACTGATATGCTCCAAATTCCCATGAGCCTTGGAAAACCACCATGTGACCTCACACCTGTGAATCTGAGAAATGTCAGCCCTATCAGTAAGATTGAAATATTTCTAAACTACATTTCAAAGGAATGTAGAGACAAGCATAGATGATCTGGCACTAGAATCAAATGGATCATTCTCTAGGGAAGGGGGGATCTCCCCTTACATGTCAATCTGTAGGGAGGTACTCTGCATATATGCTTGTGCCAATCTGTAAACAAACCGAAGAAGTCTTTTCCTAACAGCATATTCTGTGGTTTGATTTCCTTCCACAACTTTTCTCCAATGGTTAACTCCTCCTTTTGTTTATTGGCTGGCAAAAAGCAAAATAAGTGAACATTGAGTTAATATCACCTGATATCCAGTGTCTCTGCTCAAGATGGCCAGCTCATCTTTGACACATAGACTTCAATAATTTTATACTTCTTATTTGTAATTTAACATTATTTTATGTTGTATGTCCATTTGTGATTCACATGAAAGATGATATACATAAACATAGAGAATATGATTTTTTTCCTGGAAACAAAATTCCTATTGGTATATAGGAATTTTTAAAACTTCCTTACATTCTGTGTAAGACCATTCAAAGGATATATTAGGTAAGTGCATATGAGAAGGCTCAAGCCCTTCATACATACAGATGCCAGAAGCAACATTTACAGAAACAAGAAGAAGGCAGTAAACTGTACCCAAACAATTGTTCAGGAAATACCAGACATCAATCATTCCTTGAACCCATACTCCACACTTACAGGACACAGAAATCGTACATTTGTTCTAAGAATGTAGAAGCTAGCTTCTTATATTTCCATGAATATACTATCCAAATTTGAAGTGTCACAGTCTTGAATAGAATAAGACTTCTTGTGGCTGAGGAGAAAGCTCAGTGCTTGGTGCTCAAGAGTAAGAGCCTGAGTTTGATCCCCAACATTCACATAGGAAGCCAGGCATAGTGATGGTTAGAAACCTCAGTGCTGAGGGAGAAAGAGATAAGATTTCTGCAGCTTGCTGCCCAATCAGCAATAAGTGTAGCTGAGCCTACAGAGCTATCAGTGAGAGACCCTAACTCAAAATAAGGTGGAGATTGAGGAAGACACTGTCTTCTATATACATATGCGAACACATAAGGCATATACAAATAAAATACATAATTTTTTTCTTTGAATATATACACTGGAGTATACAAGGTAAAAAAATTAAATAAGAAATGAAATGAAGTCCTCATTAATGCCTGATATCAACAAATGTAGAATAAATAGATTCCATTTGTTGCCACGCCTATTGTACTGTGTATATATATGATAGATCAAGAGGCAGCATTATCAACCCAGAGACTTAGCACTAACCCCAAAATCTGGGTCATCATCTACATATAGTCAGAACTGCCAAAAGAGTTGATAGGAATAAGGGTGTTTTGGAAAAAGGCTAACCCCCAGGACTTCTCTGACTCATGCAAGTCTCTTATGTTAATCACTGGTTTGCTTGGTGTTCATAACCAAGAATGGGCATGAGAATAAACTACAGTATCTGGATGGGAAAAATGACAATTATTCTAAGAGTCTTAGGACCTGATTCAGATGTGCAACCTTGGGAAAGTTATTTGAACTTTGCAAAATTCAACTAATTTATCAAGAATTTGGAGATTATGACACTTGGATAAGGTGATATAGGTAAGACACATGCAGATGCTCAGAAATGCTCAAAAATACTTGCATCCTATTTGTTCCCTTCTGAAGTCTCAAGTCTATCTTGAATATTTGCTCTCCCTTTCACTGTGTTCTTATGCCAATGCACAGTGTTCATTCCAGTCCTCTGAGCAACACCTTTGAGAAGGTCCAATTCTGAGAGCCAGGCCATTCTTTCCATAAGATACACCCTTGCCTCTTTCTAATTCCCTGCCAGCCCAAAAAGCCAAATCTGCAATGAATAAAACCAGAAGGGACGTTAAAGGCTGACTCAGCAGAGCTCGGCTTCCATCCCTGTGTGCAAATGACAGACTGGAAACGTCTGTTAGAGAGCCGTTGATTCCCCCAATCCCAGAAGCTTCACCTCTGAAGCCAGATGAGAAAGCTGATGAGAAATCAATAGTATTTGATTGTAAACCTGTCAAAATGATAGTGACTGTAGTACATTAATGGGGGCTCTCGGGTATTGATTCCTCCCCTTCCTTTCTCCATCATCGCCCATCACCTTCATACTAATAACAGATTCTTTTTTCTAAATTAATCTCCAGACCAGGAAAATCAATGGTATTTACCATGTGTACATTTTTTTTTCACCTCAGAGTCAGCAGCTCCCAGTGCTTTGCACTCAACAATGGGTGCCCTCTACAGAGACAGTGTGACAAGGATTTTTGATTTTCTCAATGTGGGCTAGTGCTTAAGCATGAAAGTTCCATGACATGCAAATACCCACAGGAGAAGAAGAAATCCCTAGGTTTTTAAAAGATAGAAGTCTGATTGTGATACATATAGAGCTTTGGGGGACAATGAAAACTAGTTGATCTAACTCAAGTACAGTAATGGGAGTGTGGTGACTATTCCTTTCCTTCCAAAGCCACAAAATTAGGATATCACTTAGATCTAGGAGATCTAACTGATATATTTCTCTAACTGCTATCTTGGGGTTATAGGTTAAAGAGTATCACTTCAATGATTTCCTGTTTCTTTGAATCCAATATTTATATAAGTTTAAAACTTGTAGCACTGAAGGAAAAAATATTAGTTTATAGGAGTATAATTAACATTGTTTCTGTAAATCATTTGAAAAACACCACTCCAGTTTTTTTCCCTCAAACTGACAATGACGTGTTGACCCTAGCACAAAGGCAGGTGACAAAGTCTACTCCAGTGGGAAGAAGCAATTATCTGATGATAGCACAAGCAATGACTAAATCTATCTGAATGTTGTTGAGCATTGACATCTATGATCAGTCTAGTATGAACTTCATGTTTCTAACACTTAGAGCAAGCTCATATGGTCACTACTACTATCATCCTTTTAAAGCTGGAAAAGCTGAAATATGAGGCAATTTATCCATGATCACACAGGGAAGTATAAAACCCTATAGACTTCACCATCCAAATGATTTATATACTGCTTCAGGCCTGATGATGATCTGTTTGTTGTGAAGCAAGACATGATCTTACGACCAGGCAGATGACGTCATACAGCATAAATATTCAATTGTTCATTGAATGTGAAATTGAGAGAGCTGAGGATATCAGGGAAGTCATTAGAGAAGATTGAAGAGGAGTTTTCAATCTAGTTTGGTTTTATGAGTGTGGATGTTTGTATGAATGCATGCAATATGTGTGGGTCCCAACAGAAGAAGGAGCATCAACCCGACAGTGTTGAGATTGTTGGTCCTTGGAGCTGGATTCACGGGCAGCTGTAAACCATGAGATACGGCTGCTGGGAAGTGACCTTTGGTTTTCTGTTAGAGAAGGAAGCACTTTTAACTACTGAGTTATCTCCCCAGTCCCATTGCAGACTGCAGGCCATAAAGAGATTATTTCAAATAGAATTGATTAATACATATCATAGAAAAAGAAAGGCATGGGATGTGAGGGGTGACCATAAGTTCTGGAAATATGAGTTTTATATATTGGAACCAGAAGAAATAAAAGTAGAAAAGATGGGGAAACTTGTTGAAGGGAATATTTTAAAAAGAACACTAAGTTCCCGAGCTTCACCCAGCTACTCTTAACCCCATCAGTCTCACTGGTCAGTTCTTATCTTGTGGAGAATCTCTGACTCAGAGCTCCAAAATCTCTCCACCCAGCTCTCTAAGTTCCCACTGGCTGGTCATTACCATGCCAGCTCCATGCTTCAAACCCCCATAGCCTTTGTGGTGCACATCTGGCAAACCCACACTTTGCAGCCATACCTTTCTCTCTTGAACCAAGTTGAACCACCCTGTGAAGGAAGACACCAAACAAACTCAGTTCAGAAACAATGGTTACTCAATCTCTGGGTTCAACAATTAGAATACTAATCATGGAAGCCATATTAAATCTAAATGCTCCAGTGGAGAAACTGCTAGGATTTGCCATATAAGCCAGGAGACACTAGTAGCTACATCTTGCCTTCTTGCTATCCCTGTCTAAAAAGTCTCTAACTCTCTCCTGTTTTCTCTCTTTCTCCATCCAACCCAGAAGGCCCGCATACTCACCCAGTGATTGATTCCTTTATTCATTAGGGGGATGGTTCACAAGAAGTCACCTGAGTATGTGACTCATTCCTCCTTCCACACAATCCCTCTTGGGAAAGCAAAATTAACATCAAAATACAGGCATCACCAGGGCCATCCACAATCCCCCCTTTCTGTTCTAATAAAAACAAAACTTTTCTCTCAATTATAAATTGAGCACACTCTAGCTGTGTATGTAGCAGAAGATGGCCTAGTCAGCCATCATTAGGAAGAGAGGGCCCTTGGTCTTGCAAACTTTATATGCCCCAGTACAGGGGAACTCCAGGACCAAGAAGCAGGACAGGTGGGAGGGTATAGGGGACTTTCAGGATATCATTTGAAATGTAAATGAAGAAAATATCTAATAAAAAATTGAAAAAAAAATAAATTGAGCACAACTATTACCATTTTGTAATTTATAAGGTATAAGATAGACCTACTACCCAGTTCATAATTTTTGTTATGTAAATAGAACATTGTCATATATCATAACTAAAATACTTATAATTCTACACTTAACTTATGTCCTGGCTTCTGATTGTATGCCATCTGAAAACCGTCCTCTCAATCTATTCTCTTAATGTAAATAGCCTGGATTGGCTATGAGACTGTAAGTCTTTCAATCCCGTCAAAAATCCAAGAATGACCAACATTAACTGAAAATATATAGGAAACCTAACACAGCTTCCAGAACTTAGAAAAATTGAAGAGGCAGCTGCCTACCTATACAGCACCAGTCAGTCAGGAAGTTGGAGCATCTGTCTTCTGCCTACTGGCATAGGATCATCTGACAGACCTTTGAAAAGCAGGAGTTATTAAGGACTAGCCTATTCTGTCTTGGAAGAACTAAGCTGTCCTAACCTGTAAATTGTGTCCTTTCAAGAACAGTACAAGGCCGGGCATGGTGGTGCACACCTTTAATCCCAGCACTCGGGAGGCAGAGGCAGGTGGATTTCTGAGTTCGAAGCCAGCCTGGTCTACAAAGTAAGTTCCAGGACAGTCAGGGCTATATAGAGAAACCCTGTCTCGAAAAACAAACAAAACAAAAACAAACAAACAAACAAAGAACAGTACAGGTCTGCAGGAGAGAGAGGTAAATTCTGCCCAGTGGGTACCTATCTATACCACCTGGAGGTATAGATGCTCAGCTGCTTCTTTGAATCCATGAATGGGAAGCTGTTAGGAGCAGATCTGTCTCAACATGAAGTGAATAAGTAACATTAAATGTCTCATTCTGTGGATTTCTGACTTTTTGAAAACCAACTACCTATGTAATTAATCTGGACTATTCTCCATTAACTACTTTTAGCTATTTATAAGTAAATATCTTGAAAACACCATAACAATAAACTCAGAGCCATGAATGTTCTATTTGCCCTGACCTCACAGGCTTAATCATCTCAGATCAGTTTATAATAACAGTTATAGAAGGACTGGGACTAAGTCCTGCACTTTTAAAATTTTGTAAAAATAGGAGAAATTTATATCAGTGTAAACCTTGATTTGCATCAAAATAAATTCTGTTCCAATCTTGGGTCCCAGGTCACTCAGAGACCAGTCTGTGCAGGTCAGCTCACGGACTGCAAAAGGTGACTGAGCATACTACAGAAGCAACACAGCTTCTGGGACTGGCCCAGTTTTGGGCTCTAGACATCTGGGAACCTTCCCCACCTAAGAAGAGGCATCCGTCTGGGAGGGCTTTCCCTGCCTGAGCTCATGAGTGAGCCAACTTGGGTCCCAGGTCACTCAGAGACCAGTCTGTGCAGGTCAGCTCTCAGAAGGCAAAGGGTGAGTGAGCAGACTGCTAAGCAACACAGCTTCTGAGATAGACCCAGTTTCAGGCTCTAGACATTCAGATCTGGGCACCCTCCCTGCTTGAGGAGAGGTGTCCGCCCAGGAAGGTTTTCCCTGCTGGAACTTGTGAGGGAGCCATCTTGGGTCCCAGGTCTCTCAGAGACCAGTCTGCGCAGGTCAGCTCACGGACTGCAAACGGTGACTGAGTAGACCACAAAAGCAACACAGCTTCTGGGACTGGTCCAGTTTTGGGCTCTAGACATCCAGGCACCTTCCCTGCCTAAGAAGAGGTGTCCGCCCGGGAGGCCTTTCCCTGCCAAAACTTGTGTGGGAGCCATCTTGGGTCCCAGGTCCCAAAGAGACCAGTCTGCACAGGTGAGATGTGGACTGCAGACGCAACACAACATCTGGGACAGGCAGAAGCAACACAGCTTCTGGGACAGAACCAGTCTCAGGTATCAGACATCCAGGCACCTTTCCAGCCTGAGGAGAGTTGTCTACCTGGGAGGGCTTTCCCTGCTGGAGTTCATGAGGGAGCCAACTTGGGTCTTTAGTCCCTCAGAGACCAGTCTGTGCAGGTGAGTGTTGCAGGCCACAGAGGCAACACATCTTCTGGGACAGGCCCTATACACTGACTTCATCCTTAGCCAAGAGAAGACCAGACCTCAACACCAGACCTCCATGAGCCTACTCTGCAAGAGGAGAGCTTGCCTGCAGGCACTACTCTGACCACTGAGACTCAGGAGAGAGCTGGACTCCCAGGACTGCTGACAGAGGCTAACAGAATCACAGGAGGAACAAGTTCCAACCAGAGACAACTATAACAACCAACTCCAGAGATAACCAGATGGCGAAAGGCAAACATAAGAATCTTAATAACAGAAACCAAGACCACTCACCTTCATCAGAACCCAGCACTTCCACCCCAGCCAGTCCTGGATACCCCAACACATCCGAAAAGCAAGACTCAGATTTAAAATTATATCTCATGGCACTGGTAGAGGACATTAAGAAGAACATTAAGAAGGACATTAAAAAGGACAGTAATAACTCACTTAAAGAAATACAGGCGAACACTGCTAAAGAGGTAAAAGTCCTTAAAGAGGGAACACAAAAATCCCTTAAAGACCTACAGGAAAACACAACCAAACAGGTAATAGAATTGAACAAAACCATCCAGGACCTAAAAAGGGAAGTAGAAACAATAAAGAAAACCCAAAGTGAGACAACTTTGGAGATAGAAACCCTAGGAAAGAAATCAAGAACCATAGATGTGAGCATCAGCAACAGAATACAAGAGATGGAAGAGAGAATCTCAGGTGCAGAAGATTCCATAGAGAAGATGGGCACAACATTCAAAGAAAATGCAAAATGCAAAATGAAAAATGCAAAAAGATCCTAACACAAAACATCCAGGAAATACAGGACACAATGAGAAGACTAAACCTACAGATAATAGGAGTAGACGAGAAAGATTTTCAACTTAAAGGGTCAGCAAATATCTTCAACAAAATCATAGAAGAAAACTTCCCAAACCTAAAGGAAGAGATGCCCATGAAAATACAGGAAGCCTACAGAACTCCAAATAGTCTGGACCAGAAAAGAAATTCCTCCCGACACATAATAATCAGAACAACAAATGCACTAAGTAAAGATAAAATATTAAAAGCAATAAGGGAAAGAGGTCAAGTAACATACAAAGGCAGGCCTCTTAGAATTACACCAGACTTCTCACCTGAGACTATGAAAGCCAAAAGATCCTGGAAAGATGTTATACAGACCCTAAGGGAACACAAAGGCCAGCCCAGGCTACTATACCCAACAAAGCTCTCAATTATCATAGATGGAGAAATCAAAGTATTCTATGATAAAACCAAATTCATACAATATCTTTCAATGAATCCAGCCCTTCAAAGTATAATAAAGGGAAACCACCAACATAAGGACGGAAACTACACCCTAGAAAAAAACAAAACATAATCCTTCAAAAATCCTAAAAGAAGAAAGACCCAAGAACAGAATCCCAACTTTAACAACAACAACAAAAAAAAATAACAGGAAGCAACAATTAGTTTTCTTTAATTTCTCTTAACATCAATAGACTCAATTCCCCAATAAAAAGACATAGACAAATAGACTGGCTACACAAATAGGACCCAACTTTTTACTGCTTACAGGAAACCCACCTCAGGGAAAAAGAAAGTCACTACCTTAGGGTGAAAGGCTAGAAAAAAATTTTCCAAGCAAATGGTCCAAAGAAAAAAGCTGGACTAGCCATTCCAATATGGGATAAAATTGATTTTCAACCCAAAGTTATCAAAAAACACAAGGAGGGGCACTACATACTCATCAAAGGTAAAATCAACCAAGATGAACTCTCAATTCTAAATATCTATGCTCCGCATACAAGGGCAGCCACATTCACCAAAGAAACTGTAGTAAAGCTCAAATTACACATTGCACCTCACACAATAATAGTGGGAGACTTCTACATGCCACTCTCACCAATGGACAGATCCTGGAAACAGAAACTAAACATAGACACATGGATACTAACAGAAGTCATGAAACAAATGGATTTAATAGATATCTACAGAACATTTTGTCCTTAAACAAAAGGATATAGCATTTTCTCAGCTTCACAGGTTATCTCTTCCAAAATTGACCATATAATTGGTCACAAAATAGGCCTCCACAGATACAAAAATATTGAAATTATCCCATGTAGCCTATCTGACCACTATGGACTAAGGCTGATCTTCAATAACAACATAAATAATAGAAAGCCAACATTCACATGGACACTGAACAACACTCTACTCAATGATTCCTTGGTCAAGGAAGAAATAAAGAAATTAAAGACTTTTTAGAGTTTAATGAAAATGAAGTCACAATGTACCCAAACTTATGGGACACAATGAAGGCAGCCCTAACAGGAAAACTCATAGCCCTGAGTGCCTCCAAAAAGAAACGAGAGAGAGCATACACTAGCAGCCTAACAGCACACCTAGAAGCTCTAGAACTAAAGGAAGCAAATTCACCCAAGAGGAGTACAGAGCAGGAAATAATCAAACTCAGGGCTGAAATCAACCAACTAGAAAGAAAAAGAACTATTCAAAGAATCAACCAAACCAGGAGCCGGTTCTTTGAGAAAATCAACAAGATAAATAAACTCTTAGCAAGACTAACTAGAGGGCAAGGGACAGTATCTTAGGTAACAAAATCAGAAAGGAAAAAGGAGACATAACAACAGAACCTGAGGAAATCCAAAATATCATCAGATCCTACTATAAAAGGCTATACTCAACAAAACTAGAAAACCTGGATGAAATGGACAACTTCCTAGACAGATGCCAAGTACCAAATTTAAACCAGGATCAGATTAACAATCTAAACAGTCCTATTTCCCCTAAAGAAATAGAAGCAGTCATCAATAGTCTCCCAACCAAAAAAAGCCCAGGATCAGGTGGGTTTACTGCAGAGTTCTATCAGGCCTTGAAAGAAGACTTAATTCCAACTCTACTCAAACTATACACAAAATAGAAACAAACAGTGCTCTACCCAATTCATTCTATGAAGTCACAGTTGCTTTGATACCTAAACTACACAAAGATCCAAGAAAGAGAACTTCAGACCAATTTCCCTTATAAATATTGATGCAAAAATACTCAATAAAATCCTCCCAAACCGACTCCAAGAACACATCAAAATGATCATCCATCATGACCAAGTAGGCTTCATCCCAGGAATGCAAGGATGGTTTAATATATGGAAATCCATCAACATAATCCACTATATAAACAAACTCAAAGACAAAAACCATATGATCATCTCGTTAGATGCTGAGAAAGCATTTGGCAAAATCCAACACCCTTTCATGATAAAGGTCTTTGAAAGATCAGGAATTCAAGTCCCATGCCTAATAATAATAAAAGCAATCTACAGCAAACAGTAGCCAACATCAATGTAAATGGAGAGAAACCAAGCAATCCCACTAAAATCAGGGACTAGACAGGCTGCCCACTTTCTCTCTACCTATTCAATATAGTACTTGAAGTCCTAGCCAGAGCAATTCGACAACAAAAGGAGATCAAGGGGATACAAATTGGAAAGGAAGAAGTCAAAATATCACTGTTTATAGATGATATGATAGTATATATAAGTCACCCCAAAAATTTAACCAGAAAACTCCTAAACCTGATAAACAGCTTCAGTACAGTAGCTGGATATAAAATTAACTCAAACAAATCAATGGCCTTTCTCTACACAAAGGATAAATGGGCTGAGAAAGAAATTAGGGAAACAACACCCTTCACAATAGTCACGAATAATATAAAATACCATGGTGTGACTCTAATTAAGGAAGTGAAAGATCTGTATGACAAGAACTTCAAATCCCTGAAAAAAGAAATAGAAGAAGATCTCAGAAGATGGAAAGATTCCCCCATGCTCATGGATTGGCAGGATTAATATAGTCAAAATGGCTATCCTGCCAAAAGCAATCTACAGATTCAATGCAATCCCCATCAAAATTTCAACTCAATTCTTCACTGAGATAGAAAGGGCAATTTGCAAATTCATCTGGAATAATAAAAAACCCAGGATAGCAGGGCCGGGGGAGGGTAGATTGAACTTTTGAGATAGCATTTGAAATGTAAATTAAGAAAATATCTAATAAAGAAAATTCTGTTCCAAAATAAGAAATTATGACTACAACTTAGTAACAATTATAAAGATTTCTACCAAATGATATTATGGCTATATAATCAATTCTAGCTATTTCCTCCCTGTTCCAATTATGACCATTTCTAAATTCCCTAGAAAGGCAACCTTAGAATAACCACCTCCAGCCCGAAAGTCCAGGTAGCTTGGATGATGACTCTTCATAACTTCTTCAAGCTGAATATGGGTGTTGAGATATTTTTGAAGGGGAAGCATAGGGAATATGGGAGAGTTGTTGGCCTTAAGAAGGCCACACCAACAATTATATTAGTCTCTGATGTCTGTGTTTGCCATCTGAAAACCATCCTCTAAAAGTTCAAGACATCAGGAGTTCAAGCAGGTCAGTTCAGCATGTCTGTTGATGAGAGTCACCAAGGCTGTATATTCTGTGATATACAAATCTCAAAACACAATTTTAGTATCATCAAGGTAACTTTTTCGTTTGATTCTCTGAAATCTAGTTCTCTGGAGGTCTCCCTCTGTCAAATCTGATCCATATTCCTCTGGAAGATGGAAGACACTAACCACCTTTTCTAAAAATGCAAAAACAAATCCTTTCTCCCAAATCAGCATATCCTTGAGCCAGTAACCAGAAAAAAAAACTTTTATATTGACCTCTCACCCAAAGGAATAATATAACCACAAAACTCAAAATCACACTCATTTTGAAAGTTAAAATAATCCAAAACAAATGAAGTAAACTAAAATAGTATATGTGCCTATTCTTAGGCCTTTTCTATTTGCCAAGCAGGATAATAACCCAAGATCCCTATGGATAGCATGATAGACAGAATTTGAGCATCCTGTGAGGTGTATTAGAGCAATATATATTTATACCATCTCTCTGTTTGGCTCTCTGCCTAGAGTAGCCATCTTGTTATACCATCTATCTGTTCGGATCTCTGCCTGGAGCCATGGAGATTAATTTTATTAATACCTATTATAATATCTGTCTGTTGAGCTGTCTACATGGAGCTATAGACATTTATTAATTAATACCTGTTATAGCAGGTAATTATCACTGTGCTCTCTACTTAGAGTCAGTGACTAATTTTCTCGATCCTAGTTCCGAACTGTGGGTGAAAATCCCCTTGTGATTTGGACAAAATCTGTATATAAATCTTTCCTAAAAGCAAATAATCCCAATTTTATAAATTCACAGTTCAATCCATCTCTGCCCTAAGAAGTGGGCAACTTCCATCCTCCTTCTCCTAACTCAGAACAGCCTGCAACTCCCCACAGCAGGGGACTTCAGAGCCTGCTTTCTTTGTTTCAATTCCTGAGTTGGAAGTGGTGGCGCACGCCTTTAATCCCAGCACTTGGGAGGCAGAAGCAGGCAGATTTCTGAGTTCGAGGCCAGCCTGGTCTACAAAGTGAGTTCCAAGACAGCCAGGGCTATACAGAGAAAGCCTGTCTTGGAAAAAAAAATTCCTACTCTTGAGTCCATGTGACTTGTCTCAGCGCTACCCAGCCACTCACATAAATAAATAAATAAATAGATAAATAAATAAATAAATAAACAAACAAACAAACCTCTAACTCTCAGGCTAATAATCTTAAATTTCTAGTGGATTCTTAAACATCTAGTGGATGTTGGTTTGCCACCTGTTGCAGAAAATATTAAAAAAGACTGGCAAGTTCCTGCACTTTACCCAGCTACTCTCAGTCTTGCTGCCCAGTCCTTACCTCGTCCTGGAGGGTTTGCCATATAAGCCAGAAGACATTAGTAGCTACATCTTGCCCTCTCGCTATCCCCGTCCCAAAAGCCCCTAATTCTCTCCTGCTTCCTCTCTTCCTCTGTCCAACCCTGAAGTCCTGTGTACTTGCCCAGTGATTGATTCCTTTATTCATTAGGGGATGGTTCACGAGAAGTCACCTGAGTGTGTGACTCAGTCTTCATTCCAGACAACCCTTCCTGGGAAAGCAGAATTAACATCAAAATACAGGCATCACCAGGGCCATCCACAACAGAAACTACACAGGGAATTGAGCTGAATGCTCAGTGCAGCCTTAGAGTGTAAGGCTAGGGCAGAGAGCATGAAATTCCCAAACAAACAAACAAAAGTAAATAAAAGCAGCTGGGCACAAAGTCCCACCCCTATCTGAAGAGCAGTTGACAACTGTTAGCTGCTGGGAGGAGGGAAGTCAAGTTTGTTTTCTTTAAGAGTGAAGCCCCTAAGTAAATAAACCACATTCCAGTGAAAGACCTCACAGCCAAGAAGATTTGGACAGCACATATTGGACTTGATATGTTTTTGGAAAAAAGACACAAAGTTGAGTTGGTAAGGGAAAAAGCTGGATCTAGAAAGAGTTGGAAGGTGGAAAGCCTTGAATAGGTTCTAAAAAATATTGTATGAAGTTATCAAAGAAAAGTATAAAAAGACACAAGTAATACCCACCTCAAGTTTTTTCAGATTCTCAGTAGTGCACAATAGAGACCTGGTTCCTATGGCAGAAGAAAGACACAGCATGGGAAACATGTTATGAAAGGAGACTTGGAAGTTGGATGTGGAGACACACTCACACAATCCCAGGACTCTTGGGGCTTAAATAGTAGGATTCTACATCTAAGGACAACCTAGGCTATGGAAGCATCCTTAGGGTACTGAGTGGTGAAGGCAGTAAGAACCACTAATTTGTACCATGTGTTTTCATTACATTTCCTACAGGTCTATGTCTCAAAATGTGTCTGACCACTTAGCAAGTAACACGTTCTTCTAACTGTCCTGCAAATGAGCATTCAAAGCCCAAAGCATTCCAGGAATTTACTGGTTTCTTTTTATTTTTATTTGAAAGTCTGGATCCCTTTACAGAGTTCAGATCATCAGTGTAGTGAGACAGGAAACAAGAGAAAACAACCTAAGACCAACATGGGAAACAAGAAATACAGAATTTCCTAGACAACAAATTTTGAGCTCTCTAATAAGCTACATGCTGTGGCCTTACCAATAAGTATTCCTACCCATTGCATCATGCCTTGCTCAGCAGCTCAGTGGTGTCAATATAGTAATCACAAGAGCATCTTTAAATATAATATCTCACATCAGTTCTATCCCCTCTGAGTAGGACACAAAGCTCAAGGTCACCTGAGCAATCCACCCTCTGATCTTTCTACCCTTACTGCATTATCTCCCCACTGTGCTCTCTCCACTAACTTATGCTCCAAGTTTCCAAGAGGGCTCCTACCTCAGGGCCAGTTCTCTGCCTTTTCTGTCTAAGGACTTCTCCTTGGAGAGCCAGTCCTTTTGTTCTTCCCGTCAGCCCTTCCCTGGTTTTCCTTAAACAATAGCCTTACCTCGCTTATCAACTCTACAGAAATCATCTTCACCATTATTATGTGTTAGTGATATTTATTTGTTCCCTGACTCCCAATCCTGGACTATTGTCCGATGAGAGCATATTTTATTTGTATTGTTCACTGCTATTTCTCATTGCCTGTAAGGCTTCTTGTGTGTCCTGGGATTCTTAAAACACATTGTTCGACTCACTGGATGGATGCTTTCCATAGAATTGTGGGAGTTCTGTTTGTGGACTGTTTTCAATGCTAAAATATATGAGGCATGATCAGAAAGGTCTATGTCTTTGGCACCTTGTCTCTCATCCATACTCAAGGTCCTGACAAGTATTAGTTGTAGTGACTTCCAAATATCATCATCCCCAGGCTCCTCTTTTCTCCAGGGTATGTGGGGCTTGAATATAACAGAATTAGAATGGAGAAGATAATGGTTCTTACATACCCATGCTTGGTCCCTCACTAACATTGTTAACTGAAGCACTGAATCTCCACACACCTTAGCAACCACCTCAATAAAATGGAGAAACCTTACTTTCTTCCTTCTTGAAACTAAGCAGACTGAAGATTAAGTGTGATTTTGATTGCACTTATTGAGTACAAAGTAAGGGCTTGTGCTCCAAATTCAACTCACAGGATACTCTCAGGCAGTTCCTCTTCATTATGAAGTTATTCTCAATATAGCTCATCTTAGCCTGGACTTAGAAGTCCACACATTATTCTCTGTGTTCTAATTCCAGTGGAGGAGACCTTGACAGTCTTATGTAACTTGAATTGAAGAGTTTGGAGCTTCCAGCATGGCACTGTACACCAGAGAAAATATGTAACAGAGCTATTTAAAACTAAGCCATGATGAATTGGTCATCTATTAGTGGTTCTCCTGACTTATCTAGTTAACTATGGTTTAGGGGGGAAACGATAATTTGGACCATCTTTTGGAAGCTTGTTTCTATCAAATGCTTACCAGAGGATAAGCCATTCTGCTCTGAAATTCTAAAGTTATTCAAAAGCAATATAAAGAGGTGTGCCATCTGCTCTAAGTCATGCAGGAGAACCAATATAATCTGAAACAAAACCTCTCTCTCTGTCTCTCTCTTTCTCTATGTGTGTGTACATGTGTGTGTATGTGTGTGTGTACATGTGTGTGTGTATGTGTGTGTGTACATGTGTGTGGTGTGTGTAAGGGGGGGTATCTACATATGAGAAAAACAGAGGAGGATATCAGGTGTCCTCCTCTCTTTTTTACACCTTATTCCCTTGATACCTGGTCTTTTGGCAAATGCAGAGATAGTCTAAGAGCCAGCAAACTCCAACACCTGCCCTGTCCCCATCCCAAACAGCACTAATGCTACATGTGAGCACATGGCCACTCCCAGCTTTTTACATGGGTTCTGGGAATTCAAACTCAGGTTCTCATACTTTCTGCAGCAAGTACTCTTAGCCACTGAGTTATCTCCCCAGCCCATGGAAACAGATCCTAACCATTCTGCATGGTAATTTTCTATACTTTTACAAACCCATCTTCTCCACTAGCCTCTGAGTCCACAAGACCAGAACTTGTATTTCTTATCTTTGTAAATTTGGTCACTAATAATGATTGACATATTACAGGAGCTGAATAAATATTTAAGAAGGTGGTAAGGAGAGAAAGAAGACAGTGAGCAAAAAACCAGCAAGGAGAGGGAATCAGGAAAGCTGTTCCTGCAGGGGGGTACATTAAATTTTAATTCGATTTTTAGAAACTCATATTTCATAAGACAATCTGCCTCATTGGTTAACTTGAGTTAAACATGCATGCTTGAAACTCTGTAATAAACAGAATGAAAGGCATCCTTTGCCATCTTCTCTTCTGCTGAGAGTGAAATGCTGTTGCCAACAGTTAGGAGACATGTTTTAAATTGAGAAGCTTCCCTGGCATTCCACGAGTTTGAACAGACATCAATAACACTGAAGCGTCTGTCCCTGTAGTGTCTTTAGGATGTAGCACTTGTAAAAATGAGACTTTCCAGCTCATTAATTTGCTTATGCAAATAAAGCCCAGAAACAGTTAATCTCTTTAAAAACAAAACAAAACAAACAAACAAAAAAACAGCTACTTTATTTTCATTCTCTAAAGACTGTCTTAAGCCTGGACTTCAGCCGAAGCTTGATAAAGGCTATCTCAAAGACTCCTTGTCTCCCACCCAGGCTGCTATAGAGAATTTGCAGAGGAAGCACCTTGAGAGTGTGTCATGTCTTAGACATTCCTTCTCCTGAAAAATGACAGAGGGTATCATTATTCAGTATGAAGGCAGGGCTGTAGCAGGCATGTCAAAATTGCTATCAGTCAACATGAGTGCACAGAAATGTGCTTGCCATCATGGTCCTGGGAGCCATGGTAAGATTGGGTTCCTTTCCTTACTCTACACCCATGAGACCTGTCAAGATGGGTTTGTAAGCATTCTCTGCTTATAGGCTATTATAGCAACCAAAACTTGGCATTATATAAATATATTTACTTTCTGTCTTTTTTTCCCCATAGTTTTTATTGGTTATTTTATTTATTTAAATTTCAAATGTTATCCTCCTTCCCATTTTCCCCTCCACAAATCCACTATACTCTTCCCCTACTCCTTGCCTCAGTGAGGGTGCTCCCCCACCCGACCACCCACTCCCACCTCAGCACCCTAGCATTCCCCTATGTTGGATCATTGAGCCTTCACAGGACCAAGGACCTCCCCTCCCACTGATGCCAGAGAAGGTCATCCTCTGCTACATATCCAGTTGCAGCCATGCTTCCCCCATGTGTACTCTGTGGTTGGTGGTTTAGTCCCTGGGGGTTGTGGGGGGGCTCTGGTTGGTTGATGGAAAGGAATGGAAAAGGAGAGAGTTGGCATGGCAGTGTTGAAATTTATCCTCACAACTCTCATCTTTCAGCCTTTATTCTCTTCCTTGAAATGTGAATTATGAGGTCCAACTTCTTTGGCATCCTAGTCATAGCCTGAATTATTTCTTCCCCCAAAAGCTGATCTCTTTTCTGCTCTTTTCTCTCCTTCAGACTATGCACCACCAAATCAAATCATGGATTGCCCCTAACATTGACTAGTATATTCATGTTCTTCATAATGGTCACATAACACCATGGTTGCTTTCCAAACCATTATTTTGGAATAACAAATAAAAATTAACCCCCACACCACCATTCTTCCTCTTTTTAAATGTTATCAAATTAAAAATATTTTTAAGAATGAACACTGCATCCGCATCACTCCTACTCTCCCCACCCCCACCTGCTCCTCCCACATCTCCCTTTCTCCATAAGACTCCCTTTGTCTTCCTAAACAAATTATTCATTATTTAGAACTTTTTCTTAATAGTGAGTTTTCCTCATTCAGCCTAAACTGTTACTTCAGGTTTTCTCTGAATGAATGCCAAGCTACTTTACTGTGGCTTAATTCACTAACAAACTTCCACTTGAACAATAAGCCTAAGATTTGAGTCTCCCAAAGGGGCAGATACTCTAACTTCCCAACCACTGGTCTCCTCCCAGTACCAGGCACATATCAACAGAGGATTTTAATGCAGTACAAATCTTAGCTTATGGAACTTATTAAACCTTACAGTCATTTGGTGCTTATGTCCAGTACATGTAAGCTCAGACATACTATTATAACAGGTAAAATAAAATGATTCTTTGTACAAGGATACTTGCTGTCCTGTGGCATGTCTCTATGTCAGTTCTCTTGTTTATATGGTTACTTCCCCACAAGAGCACAGGCTGAGTGAAGAGAATGTTTACTCCATCTTTGTCTCTACAGGGTTTATGTATATTTCTGACATTCAGTGGCTGTAAAGGATTTATAGGCAGAACTAGAACCTGGACTCAATAAAAAGTGTAGTTTGTTTGCATAATTGAGCCAAAATACTTCTAGGCTAAGCTGAATAGTTCCAGGTATGGTTGGGGAATCCTGTGATTATTTCCATGGGCAGAGCATAGATTATCTTGCTGATTCTCCACATCTCTTAAAAAACACACACAGTGGGGCTAAGAAGATGGCTTAGAAGGTAAATCATTTGACACTCTTGAACAGAGTGGGAGTTAAAGTCCAAGCAAGTACCATAGATGTCTCCAGCTCATTTGATTTCCCCACATAAATACAGCATACACACACACACACACACACACACACACACACACACACACACACCCCTAAATAAAATAAATCTTAAGAAAAGAAGTAGAGTAATGAATTCTGGTTCTAGTACAAGATCATAAAGGCACCAAATGGAAGGGCTAGAATTTATCTCAAGGCTCTTGGAATCAAAGGTACAGGCTTAACTACTATGTCACACTCTCTACTTACTGCTAACTTCCTTGTGATTTTAGACAAACCATTACTTTAAATAAGTCCCATTTTCTGCATGGGTAACGTAAGAGGCTTTGGACGAGCTGTTCTCTAATGTCTCCTCCAGTTCTCATATTATACAGTCCTATCAACCGTAATTAAGGAACATTTGCTTCAGAGCCAGCCTCTGTGACAAGAGATAAAACAGCTACCCATTTATGGATTCTTCTCATACCAAAGAGCCTGTTTTGCAATGTAAAAACCTGCTCTTCTTTCTCAAATCCTTTAGAACTCCTTTGCAAAAGTCCAAGAAAGGGAAGCAGTGCTTTTTCTTGCTCACCCCTAAAAATCTGGCTGTATAATAGAAAAAAAATAGCATCACAACAGAACAGGAAATTATATCCAGGCCATTTCCATTTCCATGAAAGCAAACACCTTCCCAAGTGGGATAAAAATCCACGCCTTGTGTCTAAAGTGCCTGAGATGCTCACGGTTGGTGGTTCTCTGGACAAACCTATTAGAGGACACTAAAAATGCAACCATCTTTACCAACACCCTTGAGTAATGATGAAGTAATTCAAGGCCAGTATTAATGAAGAGTTTATCACATGCAGAATACTGGACCAAGAATCAAGATGTGGGCAAGAAGAGATGCGAAATGTGTGCAGATAGGACAAAAGGAAAGAACTTGACAACAGAATTAGCCCTTGGTGGAGGACAGCCTGAGCATCGTTAGGAGGCCCTATCCAATCCTTCCACAAAGGGAGAGAAACCTTTTAATCTGGCCTAGAATATCATCTCTGCCAAACATGAGGTAATGTAAGGACCAGGAAGATCCATGTCATCTGTCAATCCAAGCACACCAAAGTTAACACTGCACAGATTCCAACACTGAAATGTCATCAGAACAGTGCCTCAAAGAAAACTAAAACCTCCAGGCAAAGCCTAGACAGGGGCCTTAAAACCTCCAGGCAAAGACTAGACAGGGGCCTTAAAACCTCCAGGCAAAGCCTAGACAGGGGCCTTAAAACCTCCAGGCAAAGCCTAGACAGGGGCCTGGGGAGATTTCTCAGTTAGTAAAGTTCTAGCTATACAAGCACAGAAACCCAAGTTCGAGCCCCAGAAACCAGACATGGTATATCCTTATAACCCCTGTGCTGGGAACATGGAGATACATAGATTTCTGGGGCTCACTAGCAAGTCGAGCTTCCTCAGTAAGCCCCAGAGCTGTGAAAGACTATCTCAAAAAGCAAGTATGGCTCCTGGGGAATGTAACCAGTATTTGACATCTGGTCTTCACATGAACATGTATACACATGCATACTACCCCATATATGTGTATGTATGCATGCATGTAAGGCATAGAATAACTACATGTAAAAATTTTTAAATAGGAGTCAATGAATATAATGTGACAGTGAATGAAGTGGATGGTGTTTATTAAAATCAAGCATAATACCAAGAACATGACAACTTAAAGAGTTAATTATTGACATCCATGAGAAGATGCACCACATACTAGCATCACCTAACAAAGTTACTTAAGAAGTGTGAACTCAGCTGTGTCCCACCAAAATTATTATGGTGATAATTGAATCCCCAGTGTCACTGTATTTCAAATACAGCCTTTGGAAGAGTAATTAAGCTTTATAGTCATCCAGTGAGGATCTTGAACTTGCTTGCTCTTACATGAACACCCAATTGATATTTCTGTCCTTCTGGCTATGAGAGAAAAGGGAGGAGAAGAAGTTCACTTGCCAGGACAAGAGAACTTACAGCTATAAGTCTCTAGAATCATGAGAAAAGTAATTTCTGCTGCTTAAATGAGCCAACATGGGGACTTTCAGGTCAGAGAGAGGAAGATAGAAGGCAAGAGAAAGGAACAGCCCTTTTGGACTCCAGAGAGCGTACAGACAGGTACAGTGTAGGAAGTGGAGGCTGTCTGTTCAAGTGGTGAATCCACCAGCAGAGGATTTTTAACATAAATTAGTTTACAAAATCAGGATGCTAGGTTCTGCACCCAGCGACTATGTCACCTGTTGATTCTAAACTAAGATTGTATGGTGTTTTCCTTCATGTGGCAACTTAACTGGGTTCAAGAGAAAGATTTGTATATTACAGAACTTACAGCTTCGGTGAGTTTCATCATCAGACATGCTGAACTGAGCTGCTTGAACCACTGTTCTTATGGACTTACAGGTGGATCCAGTCAGGACACAGACATCAGTGACTATAACAATCCTTGGTGCAGCCTTCTTAAGGCCAACCAAGTCCCTCATTTTCCCTATCCCCCTTCAATATATCTCAACACCCATATTCAGCAGGAAGGAGTTATGAAGTGTCGTTGTCCTAGTTCCCTGGGCTTGGGGGCTAGAGGTGGTTATTCTAAGATCATCTTTCTGGGGAGTTTAGAAATGATCAGAATTAGGGGCAGATAGCAAATTCTTGGCTCTGAGTGAATTGCTAGGGTGTTTGCAACAAATCTTATTTAGAAATAGCTGAGAGTAGTTAACAGACAAAAGTCCAGATTACTTTACATAGATAGATAGCTTTCAAGAATGTCAGAAATCCACAGATTGTGACATTTAATGTTATTTATTCATTTGCTGTTGAGGCATATCTGCTCCGAGCAGCTCCCCTCTCATGGATTCAAAGAAGAAACTGAGTGTCTCTACCTCCAGGTGAGGTTGTACATTGTGGCAAGGTAGCCACTGGGCAGAAATTGCCTATTTCTTCCACAGTCCTGTACGAGAGAACACAAGTTTCAGGATAGGACAGCTTAGCTCTGACGAGACAAAATATGCTAGTCCTTAATATTTCCTGTTTCAAAGGTCTGTCAGATGAAGCCTGAAGACGGATGCTCCAGCTTGCTGAGATACAGCGGCTGTATAGGTAGGCAACTATCTCTACAATCTGTCTCAGTTTTGGAAGCTGTGTTAGGCTTCCTACATTTTCAGGTAATATTGGTTGTTCTCAGATTTCTGGAAGGGTTGAAGACTAATTATAGTCTCATAGCCAACCCAGGCTATTAAGCATTGAGAGAACATATTTGAGAGAATAGTTTTCGGCTAGTATACAAGCTAAGCCAAGAAGTAACAGATATGTTATAAGCCTTTATTTTTAAAGTTAGAATAAATAGCAGAGTGTTCTGTTTACTTGACAA
The DNA here is from genome assembly GCA_902729485.2 of Mus minutoides. NCBI lineage: Eukaryota > Metazoa > Chordata > Mammalia > Rodentia > Muridae > Mus > Mus minutoides. Next base: position 3,118,283 of record LR749523.1, read on the forward strand.
AAATATGGACTGGATGTTAGGTATATCTTATACTTTATAAATTATAGAATAGTAACATTTATTCTATGTTTATATTTAAGAGAAAATTCTCAGCTTATATTTGAAAGAAAAGTTTTGGGGTTTTTGTTTGTTTGTTTGTTTGTTTTTGTTTTTGTTTTTACTGGGCAGAAAAGGTAAGATGTGGCAGAACTTTCCCCTAATGAATAAATAATGAATAAAGATTACAAGGGACCTATTACTGGGCTAGTAGGCAGGACTTTTGGGGGTTGGAGAGGAAGAGAAAAGGCAAGAGAAAGGAAGAGCCCTTTTGGACTGCAGAGAGTCTAGAGGTCCAATGTAGGAAGCTGGATGCGAGTGGTGGACATGCCAGGACCTGCCATGGGAGGACTTTCCACATAATTAGGATGCTCGGTTCTGCACTTAGCGATTGTGTTACCTGATGATTCTAAACTGGAAAAAAAAAAAAAGAGCGAGCATACTCTATTTTGCTATGGAAATTTAAATATGAAGACTAGGATCACCATTAAAATATTTTAGCAATAAACACTCTCTTGAACTCAATGACAGAAAGAAAGCATAGACACAGAAATAATGAGCACACTGGATGAAAATTCTGAACTGGGGACATGCCTCAGCCATTGTGGTGCTCGCTGCTCTTGTGTAGGACTGGAGTTTAGACCCCATCATCCCTGTCTGGTGGCTTGCAACATCCTGTAATTCCAGACCCTGGCAAACTGATGCTCTGTTCGGATCTCATAGGCACCTGCATTCATATGCAGACCCCCCCCACACACACACACACTTACAGAAATAAAAATAAAACAAATATTACAAAAGCTCAAACAAAAAAAAATATGAACACTAAAATCATAAAAAACTTAGACTCAGTGGTAGAATCCAGATGACATAATGTGATTGATTCTGTAAGCTTGAGGACAGAATAAGAGAAATACCACAATCTAAATAGCAGAGAGAAAGCTGGGAATCTGGGAAGGATTTAAAAAGCCAAGGGTCTTATCATCTTAAATTCCAAAGAATTGAAAAAGGAGAGTAAAGGAGAAGTACATTAAAATATAAAACAAACTTTTATATATGGAGTAGAACATAAAAGGAATTCTTGTAAATTTGATAAAGTCAAGTTCATACAAGATACCCAAATACAAGGAAACACATGCCAAATTACATCACAATGAACTTTATAACACTAGTCACTGAAGGAGAAAAAGACACAAAATCAACATCAGAGAAGTCAGAAGATACTGGAATTGTCATCTGAAACCTTGGAGGCAAGAAGAAAAGACCACCATATCTTTTATGTATTATAAAAAAGAAAGGGGCTGAGCACACTGGATGAAAATTCTGAACTGGGGACATGCCTCAGCTATTGTGGCACACACCTTTAATCCCAGCACTTGGGAGGCAGAGATAGGCAGATTTTTTTTTTTAGTTCGAGGCCAGCCTGATCTACAGAGTGAATTCCAAGACAGCCAGGGCTACACAGAGAAACCCTGTCTCGAAAAACCAAAATAAGTAAATAAATAAAAATGAAAACTAAATAAATAAATAAAAAGAAAGGGTATTAACTAAAAGTTCTATGTCTGAAGAGACTGTCCTTCAGAAATAAAGAGAAACAGTGAACATTCTTAGATCAAGAACAGCTGAAAGAACTGACCTAGTCTTAAAGACTGAGAGGGAAAAAAGCCGGAAAAGAAATTACATAAGGAAGGAAGGAAAGTGGAACAGGAGAGAAGGGGGCAGGAAAGAAGGACTGACAGGAATGGAGGATGTGTAGAGACGAGGCAGGGAGGAAGGGGGACAGAAAGATCATAAATACAGTGATGGAAATGCCTGCCCTCTTCGTTTGAGTTTCAGAAATATCTTCTGAGGACTGGAATAGGAAATGGTCACACCATGTCAGCCCCAACACTGTCATTCAAAAGTAGAAAAGATATACTAACTTCAATAGAATGAGATTTACACAACTTTAAAAAAAAAAACTCAAAATGTGGTAAAATTATAATCAGCACACTGCTATAAGTCGCATGTGCTGTAATGTCCAGAGTAACCATTATGAAAACTGTACAAAAGCATACCTTTAAAACACTATGAAGGAATCAGTAAAACCAAAAAAAGTACCTTGAGCATTTCAGAAAAAGAAAAGAGAAACCAAAAAATTAAAATCAAGAAAAAAATCAAAAGTAAAATAACAGTGACAGAGTTTGGGACTCAGAGATTGGTGATGAATTTTAAAACTCTAACTACATCAACCAAAAGCATAGATTTTCCAGAATTATTAAAAATAAATCCCTTGATGGTAGCTAGCTAGAAATAATTTACCTTAAATTCTTCCGCAGATAGATTCACAGTAAAAAGATAGAAAAACATTTTTAAAGTAGGACTGGTTGTATTAATAATTAATGAAGTAAACTTAGCAAAAAAAATAATAAAGCTCCTATAGGCAAAAAGGAAGATTACATAGTGATAGGAGTATAAACATGTCAGAAAAGTCATATGATAGTCATAAATGTGTCTGCCTTATACAACACAAGTTATGAATACATGAAAGAAAACCTGACAATGCAGAAAAGAGAAAGGAGAAAATCCAGAGTTGCATTGGTACCTTAGCATCCTGTCTTAGAGGTACAGGGTTACTGGCAGGAATTCAGAAGATCTCAAAAAAGCCAAGCAAAACCAGCCAATCAGAGACAACAGACAACATTCCACTCCATAGCACCAGGCTGCACTTTCCTTTTTGTTCCTACACTCTGGGAACATTTTCCAAGATAAAGTATATTTAGGGGGAATAAAAGGAACCTCAATGAAGTTAAAGAAATTGAAGCCATGCAGAGAGTTCCCTAACCACAATGGAACTGAACTAGAAATCCATACCAGAAAGACAAAAGGGGAATCGTTGAACGTGTTGGAATTAACAATACACATTAAATAAACCATGGATAAAAGAGAAAAACACAAAGTTTAGTGTCCTTTTGTTGTTCTTGTTTAGTTTTATTTTTTTGTTTTGTTTTTATTTAATCAAGCAGAGTCCAATTTGTGCTTCTCATATGTTCCCAGGTTCCCAGGTTCATCCACTGGAGTGGTTATCCAACCAGGGACTACTCACGGAAGAAAACTGAACCTCCCTTCCTGAGAAGCCATTAACTGCTACTGTCATGCAAACTAAGTGACCTTGACCAGCATCAAATCTTTGCCTTGTTACAAACACTGTCAGGAAGCATGGGTGCAAGTTTCATCCTGAGTGTGACATTGACTGTAGGCTGTGTAATTGCTGCTTAGGATATCAGCCTTAGACTTCATAGAGATAGCATGCACCACTGAGTATGGGTTAATTGTAAGTTTCATATACATGTCATTTATTGTGCTTCCTTTAATTTTTAGTTATCTAAGAGATTTACCAGAATAAATTGTAGATGCTTCCAAATGCTTTTTCTTAGTCTGTCAAGATGGTGAAATGGCTTCCGTTTTAGAACTTCCAATTCAGTGAATTACATTGAAGGGGCATTATTTAGATATTAATTCAGTCTTATATTCCTAGGTGAAATGTCACTATTTCATGTTCTTTTTAAACACAAAGTGTGAGAATCTGAAATATCATTTCAGTTTTGTGTATTTCTTTTTGTCACTGCTGTAACAAAATCTGAGACAACAGCAATTTAAAATAGAAAAGGTTCATTTCCTATCCTTGTTCTTTGAGGGTAGGAAAGGATTATTCAGGCTCCTGTTTTAACAGTGATTTGGGCTCATGGTCTGAGGGTAGGAAAAGCCCTTGGACTCAGGATCTAAGGACTCTAGCTTATTACAGCAGGGAAAGTATAGTGGCAAAGGTGGTCCTGCCTGTGATGACTGCTCGGTTTGTATCACACAACAGAGTCAACTATCCTGGACCCTTGGGGGATGCCAAAGTCTGAACCACTAACCAAAGAGCAAGCATGGGCTAAACCTAGGCCCCCTGCATATATGTAGCAGATGAGCAGCCTGTATTTCAAGCACATCCTCCAAACAACTGGAACAGGGGCTGTCCCTGAGCCTTTTGCCTACCTGCCTACCTGTGGATCCAGCACTTAGATGGACAACCTTGTCTGGATTCAGTGGGAGCCTCTGCAAGTTGATATGCAGGTAGGGGGACAGATGCTGACACCTAGAGGGGGCTTCCCTTTATAAGGAAAGCGGGAGAGGACTTATGTGGGAGGGTACTCAGAGGAAAGGAAGGCTTATATTGGGTTGTAAAGTGAATAAATAAGGGTTGGAGAGATAGCTCAGCAGGTAAGAGCAGTAACTGCTCTTCCAGAGGTGCTAAGTTCAATTCCCAGCAACCATATGATACCTCACAACCACCTGTAATGGGATCGGATGCCCTCTTCTGGTGTGTCTGAAGACAGCTACAGTGCAGTCATATACATAAAATAAGTAAATCTTTTAAAAGTAAATAAATAAATTTAATAATTAAAAGAAAAGAATCAGAGAGAGGAACCCTGGTATCTGACTCGCTTTCTCTCTTTTGTTCATTTCAAAGTTGGTGTCCACATGTTGACACCACCCACCTTTAGTCCAACCATCACTGGAGAGATGACTCAGACTGTAGGACAGCATTCTGCTCTTACAGATGAACAGAGACTCACATTGGGCAGTTCACCACTCCAGCTACTGGGGAATCCAGCACCCTGCTCTTTGGGCATTACCAGACACTTGTGAGAGAAAGGTATTGAAAAGTTTTCATAACAGTTATATGTTTGAGAACAGCAATGGTCTGTGCTGTAAGGTCAAAAGTTGAGAAATGAGACCTTATGAAATTTCAAAGCTTCTATAAGGCAAAAAACACTATCAAGAAGACAAAAAGGCCACCAACAGATTGGGAAAGGATCTTTACCAATCCTAAATCTGATAGGGGACTAATATCCAATATCTACAAAGAGCTCAAGAAGCCGGACTCCAGGAAAATGAATAACCCCGTTAAAAAATGGGGTACAGAGCTAAACAAAGAATTCTCAACTGAGGAATACTGAATGGTTGAAAAACACCTGAAAAAATGTTCAACATCCTTAATCATCAAAGAAATGCAAATCAAAACAACCCTGAAATTCCACATCACACCAATCAGAATAGCTAAGATCAAAAATTCAGATGACAGCAGATGCTGATGAGGATGTGGAGAAAGAGGAGCACTCCTCCATTGCTGGTGGGATTGCAAGCTTGTACAACCACTCTGGAAGTCAGTCTGGCAGTTCCTCAGAAAATTGGATATAGTACTACCGGAGGATACAGCAATACCTCTCCTGGGCATATACACAGAAGATGTTCCCTGGTAAAAAGACACATGCTCCACTATGTTCATAGCAGCCTTATTTATAATAGCCAGAAGCTGGAAAGAACCCAGATGACCCTCAACAGAGGAATGGATACAGAAAATGTGGTACGGTTACACAATGGAGTACTACTCAGCTATTAACAATGAATTTATGAAATTATTGGGCAAATGGATGTATCTGGAGGATATCATCCTTCGTGAGGTAACCCAATCACAAAAGAAGACATTAGATATGCACTCACTGATAAGAGGATATTAGCCCAGAAACTTAGAATACCCAAGATACAATTTGCAAAACACAAGAAAATCAAGAAGGAAGACCAGCGTGTGGATACTTCATTTCTCCTTTTGGTTTCAGTTTTGGTTTTGGTTTTGGTTTTGGTTTTGGTTTTGGTTTTGGTTTTGATTTTTCAAGACAGGGTTTCTCTGTATAGCCCTGGTTGTTCTGGAACTCACTTTGTAGACGAGGCTAACCTCGAACTCAGAAATCCACCTGCCTCTGCCTCCTGAGTGCTGGGATTAAAGGTGTGCACCACCATGCCCGGCTCACTTCATTCCTTCTTAGATTAGGGAACAAAATACCCATGAAAGGAGTTACAGAGACAAAGTTTGGAGCTAAGATGAAAGGATGGACTATCCAGAGACTACCCCACCTGGGGATCCATCCCATAATCAGTCACCAAACTCAGACACTATTGCATAGGACAGCAAGAGTTTGCTGAAGGGACCCTGATATAGCTATCTCTTGTGAGGCTATGCCAGTGCCTGGCAAATACAGAAGTGGATGCTCACAGTCATCTATAAGATGGAACACAGGGCTCCCAGTGGAGGAGCTAGAGAAAGTACCACAGGAGCTGAAGGGGTCTGCAACCCTATAGGTTAAACAACAATATGAACTAACCAGAATCCCCAGAGCTCATGTCTCTAGCTACATATGTAGCAGAAGATGGCCTAGTGGGCCATGATTGAGAAGAGAGGCCCCTTGGTCTTGCAAACTTTATATGTCCCAATACAGGGGAAGACCAGAGTCAAGAAGTGGGAATGGGTGGGTAGGGGAACAGGGCAGGGGTGGGGGGAGGGTAGAGGGCACTTTCGGGATAGCATTTGAAATGTAAATTTAAAAAATATCTAATAAAAAAATGAAAAAAACCAGTTATATGCTGGTTTCTGTTGCTGTGTGTGTGTGTGTGTGTGTGTGTGTGTGTGTGTGTGTGTGTGTGCCTTTTGAAAGACTTTTGCATATATGTGTGGTCTGAATCTGTCTCTCTATCTCTGTCTCTCTCCCTGTGTGTCTCTCTGTCTCTGTCTCTCTGTGTGTCTCTGTCTCTGTCTCTTTGTGTGTGTGTGTGTGTGTGTGTGTGTGTTTGCATGTATTGTGCACACACAGACACAGGTTGGAACCCAAGATTGACACTAGGCATCTTCCTCGGTCACTCTCCACCGTATATTAAGGCAGGAGTTTTCAATGACATCTGAGATTGCCATTTTAGCTAGTCTGGCTAATCAGCCTTGCTTCAAGGATGTCTTTTTTCTGCCTCCCATGCACTGAGGTTGCAGCTGGGCCACAACGCACACAGTACTTTTGCATGAATTCTGGGGTTTGAACAATGGCCCAGGGCAAACACTTCACCAGCTGGGTTTTCTCCCTAGCCCTGAAGCATTTTTAATCAATATGCATTTTAATAAACCTACAATATTTTCATTATAAATCATACTTTATCCCTTGTAATAACACTCTCTACAAAGACTACTTGGATGATAGTATATATCCTATCTGTATATTTCACCAACCATTTCCAATTTTATCTCTTCCTGTCTTTCTATAACATGTGGCTTGCAGTCAACGTCCAGTTCAATCTTGGTTTTTATCCAATCTGGCAATTTTTGCATTTTAAATGCAATGTTTATGCCATTCATGATTGTGTGTTCATTAGCATGCGTAGATTTAAATTAACCACCTTGGAAATTGGTTTAGATTAGTCTTATTTTTTTTCTTTTCTCACTCATGTCCAATCCTCTTCCAGATTAAGTGGCTTTATAATTTTGTACTATATCCTTGTTGGCCTGTAAGCTACTTGGTCCTTGACTTTGTGTCAGGATAGATGCCTCAGAGCACTTTCCTAGGATTTATGAATTTTCATAAATTTTCTTCCATTTCTTTGCTCCTGTTGTCCTGCCTTTCACTTTAGCTTCTTTTTATTTTTTATTTTTTAGAAATTCCATACTTTGTTTCTATTACTTTGTTTTAAATAATTGATTCATTTAACTACACTAAAGTAAACTACACATAAATGTCATTTTCCTCCTAAATCCTATGATTACAATGCACTTTATTATGTTATTGGAGAAGGGGTACTTTTGCTTGGCCTTATTGCTGTTATTGTCGGAGGGGTGTTATTGTTGATGGCTGTCTTTCTTATCTATCAGTGTGGTAAAACACCAAGACCAAATACAACTTGGCAAAGAAAGGGTTTATTTGGGTTTATATCAGCTTAAAACTCTCAGATCCTGTATTTGGGTTTATTTGGGTTTCTATCAGCTTAAAACTCACAGAAGGGGGGTAATGGCAGGAGCTGATGCGGAAGCCCCTGGGACCATCTGTTACAGGGCAGCATCACCACCCTGGAGTGGGCTCACCCACATCAATCGGTAATCAAGAAAACGCCCCACAGCCTTGTCAAGGGGCAAGCCAGTGTGGGTACTTTCTCCATTGAGGTGCACTCTTCTCAAAGGAGTCTAGCTTGTATCAAGTTTACACAAACTAACGAGGACATTGGGTTTTCATATATTTGTTTGAAACAGGATCTTGCCATGTAACCCAAGCTGCACTCAAACTTAACAAAAATGTGGGTATTATAGACGTACATCATCAAATTGGACCTGAATATTTTCCCACTAATGACTTTCTTCAGAGTCACTTCTTTAGAAACTCAAATTACTCATCTTTGTTGCTTGAAGTTAGTGGCTCTAGAGCCCAAGTCATTTTTCCTGTCTTCTGTGTTTCATTTGAGTTTTTTATTGTGACATGACTTCAAACTCACAGAGACCCTTCTGCAATGTTTAATGTGCTCCAATCTTGTGCATTATGTGTTTAGCTTCAGACACTTGCATTTTTACCTTTAGAAGTCTTTTGTATCTTTTTGTAAATTTCTTCTCTTTATATAATATATGCTTTAGCTTCTTGAACATTTGAGGTGCAGTTTCAGTAATTTTAAGTAATCCTCTATTTTACCCTCAGTGCCATTTTGTGATTAATTTTCATTGAGAGTTTTTTTTTTATTATAGATCATATCTTTCCCCCTATCTGGAAGTTTTTACTGAATTTTAGACAATATGAATGTTACTATGCATGATAGAGTGCTTTTGTATTTCAATAAATATTTTAGAGCTTTATTCTGGACATAGGTATTTTTTAAAATACTCCAGCAATTTGAAGCCCTGTTTAGACTTATTAATCTGAACCACAGCAGCATTTAAAGTAAGAATAAAATAATCTCAGGCAAATTCCTTCTGAACCCTTTATTATCAGTGCTTTCTGAAATGAGTTTTCTAGTCTAACAAGAGGGAGAAGACACTACTCTGACTATAATGATTATTTGTATATCCTTTCACAGTTTTCCGTACAGTTCTGGGTTTGCTCACACTCACATGATTACCAACTAAACACTCAAGGAGGCCTCTCCAGAGCCCTTAGGTTCTCTCTGTTCACTTCTAGCCTCTATACTCCATTGCACTGGATGTGCTATCTTGGCTGTAGAAGTCTTGGAAGTTCTTCACACACTTTATAGATGCTTAGGCTGTCTACAGGACAGTGTCCTCTGAATCCATGCTCCAGGGAGTGGAGACGAGCACAGAACTCACGTCAGCAGCTTCTCATCACTCAGAGATGAGCACACTCTGTATCTTGGAAAATCACTCTTCCTACGTTTTGTCTGGTTTTGATTTTGCTTTTCTAATAAATGAGAAAGTAACTGTCCTTATATGCCTTCTCTGTCCATGTAAAACAGTTTAAATATTCACTTAGCTGATCTTCATCACATATGGACTATGTTTGTGAACTCTACTAAAATACAACTGAAAGCCTAAAATCAATACCTGTGGCACATTTACACATGTGCAAAGAACACAACACAAAAACCTTGAGTGACCTAATGAGCAGGTGCCCAATTTCACTAACATTTGCCCTCTTTTTTCAGGTTTCATAGTGTGCCTTTTGCACAACCACTTTAGATCCGTACTTTTTCATGTTTTATGTTCTTTACCGGTGATTTTGCTGTTCAGAATGATCTCCACATATAATAGTAAAGTGTCATCTTAGGTTCCTATCACATGAGTGGTAGATGCACAAGAGAAACTTGTAATATACCAGAGAAGCTTCCTTCATACATGAACGTAGTACCAGATTACAAGTTCCATGCTAGTGAATGAATAAAATAATATAATATGCATCATTACAGACAAATACATATAAAGCAAGACTGGTGAATGTGAAATGTTCCAGGAGGTAAAGTGCTAAGATTTGAGTTCTAATTCCAAGTATTCATGTAAAACTCAGGCAAGGTGGTACACATTTCTGTTCGTTATGGAGAACAAAGGTAGACAAGGAATGAAATGGCAAGCTCTGGGTAGTGTGAGAGACTTTTTCTAAAAGAATACAATGGAAAATGACAAAGAAGATACCAGATAGCCTTTGGCTTCTATGTGCACACACACACACATGCATGGATGAGCACATACAAGAACATACACACAAATGCATATACAACATTCACATAAATAAACAAGAAAAAGGGGACAAGGTTAAGCATCACCTGGTTGACAAAAATATTGTTGCCATATGTCACCAGTATGCCATCCTATATCTATGGAAGAAGCAATCATTCTGTACTTGCTAGTTGAGTGTTATATTGGTTTCATGGTCTATAGTATATAAGCACCAGAAATAATGAGAACAGAGTACATTTTAGCTCAATGTAAAGAAGATCAATATCCACAGTCTAACCAAGGTTCCCCATGCTGTGTTCAGTCTGTTGAAAGGAAGAAATCATTCAGGCTAGGGGAATATAATCATGTTAGTGTCAAGGACTTGGAAAGGTTAAGTAACAAGGAAAAAGAACAGCCTGAAGGGTGTTCAGAATTATTAATTCGCAGCTTGTATTACTGGTCCCTTAAATTGAATGACCTTGTATATTATAGGAAAGAGAAAAGTCTCTTAGGCTTTTCTCACAGAATCATTTGCTAAAAAAAGTGCAAACAACTTCTAGTTTATTATTTCAATAAGTATGCATTCCATGCCTCTGACATAGTAGTCCTCTGCACAGATCTTGAGCCTGTACACAGTAAGATACTTTACCCTCCACAGAATCAAAAGGAGACATGGTAAGAATGGAGAACAGGAAGCAATATCAGCACATTGCAGTAACTTGTTGAATAGTAAGGGAGATGTTTCCAGAATGTTTTAGAAGGGATTGTCTTGTTAGCTTGGGGAAGGAGAGTGGAGATAAAAAGCAGAAGAATGCCTTTGGAATATCTTAGAGGAAGAAATATATGAATAAGTTAAAAAAGGAATTCCCTGAGAGAATGTCACTGGAGAATTGAAGACAGAGAGATAAAGAGGGACACATGGTTAATCATGGAAGACCTTATATGCCAGGCTAAAGGGTCTGGACTGTATTCTGAAAGCAATCTAGAGTATGAAGGAGTTTGTGCAGGAGAACAACGTGGCCAGATTTGCAATTTTTAATAGCTAAAATGACATGTGGAGCATGGATTTGATGGAAAGCATCCTGGAGGAAAAAGGACAACAGGGGAGTTGCTGCAATGTTCAACACATGCAATCCTAGTAGCCTGGACCAGAGTAACACAGTTTCCCCAGTGGCGTCTATTCACTAATGCTTTAGATGAATAAAACCCCTACTGCCCCCACATATCCTGTCTTTCATGCCTTCCTAAGTTGAAATGCAAGTTGTCTCTTGCTCACCATGCCATTTCCTCCTTTTGCCTAGTTAGGAGCTCTCATCCATCCTCAAGTGCACCTGTGGCTTCAAGTTTTCACGAGCAGAGTCCATCTCTCCTCAATCCAAATGCTTATAGCTTCATGATAGCACTCTTCAAAATTGATAAGTATCTGTCAATCAACTTAAGGGACCAAATCTACCTGAGTGTAAGGATTTTGTCTTGTATGACTCCAATATAAGTGAACAGGTGCTGCTTAAGACCAACAGCTCTCAATCTTCCAATCTAGGAAACATGACCCACCATTCATTCTGTGTATCCTGATTGCCCATCATGAGTGTGGGCCTGTGTATGTACGTCAAAAACCACTAAGCTTTCCTATAGTAGTTTCCGTTCTTGTTGTTAGGGTCAAATCCTTGGCAAGAAGCAACTTAAGGAGAAAAGGCTTTATTCAGGCTCAGGGTTTGAAAGCAAAGCCCCTATTGATTTGGAGGGCAGGGTATCTGCAGTTATTCTTGTCTACATCTGCTGGTGCTTCCAGCTGCTCTTTCTTATCCAGGATATCAGGAAGTAGGGATGAAGCAGGGAAAGGCTACAAACCTCAAATCCCTCCTCCCTAGCAATGGCCTACTTCCTGGAGTTGGGCCACACCTCCCAAAGGTTCTTCAATGTTCCAAACAGCACCCCAAGTGGGAAAAATATTTTGCAATGCATAAGCGCATGGGGAAACTCCATATCTGAACTATCTCAGCTGAAATGCACATGCTCCCTTTCATTTTCCTCCTACAGTATATCTGTTCTTGTAACAGGCACCCAGACCTTAGCACAGGTGACTCCATGATGGAATTGTCATTCCAGCCATAAAATTTATCATGTAGATCCCACCTCCTGCCAAAGCAAAAACAAAGACCTAATCCATCTAAGTACCTAGTTCTGAGAAAGTCGTGAAATGAACTAACCTTGCTTTTTGGTTTCTGTAATTCTGCTTCTGGCTAATTGTTCTTGTTAACTGAGGTATGTGGACCCAGGATGTGGTTTTTCTGCTTAGAAGCTCGCTCACCATGTGAAAATGTCTCAAGGCTACATTGAAATCCCAAATACTCAGTGTAGTTGCTGGCTGTCTAATAAAGACTTTCCAATGGCTTAAATACACGTCTGAGTAGCCTTTTCTGGATACACCCAACAACATTCTTAAAAGAAAGAATTTGGGGCATGTGTTGTCATTTGAATTCCCCTATCTCCTTACACATTAAAAGAGCTCTTGCATACACTTCCTACTACATACCTGCTGTCTCCATGAGAGTCTTCAGAGTTCCCTGAAGATACCCACACATGACAACGTATCCTAAAGCTATAATCCTCCATTTTCTCCACTATAAATAAAATCAATCACACATCAAACAATACCCCACATGGCAGCTAAAATTTAAAAAAAAAAATGTATCACTCATTTTTAGAAGTATGTGCCGTTGTTCTGTTGTTCTGATGTCTACCAAGGTCAAAGGCAGACATCTAGAGGAAGCTGCCAGAAGGAAGGGATGAAAAGAGAAAGAAAAGCTCCCTAACTGACCCGGGTAGTCTCAATGCTGTTTGCTGTGCTTTGGTTATTCTTGTGCCTGTATGAGCTGGTGCTGATCATCCCATTACATCAATGAGATAGTTTTTCTTTATAAAATCTATTCCATTTCATTCTCAGTTTGTTGTCAGATCTCCCTAGGGGTGCATGTTCTACTCAGCTCATTTATTTTTGTGAAATTCTGCATCATATTTTCTTTGTTTCCATTGCAGTCTCCTGATAACTTCCCAGCTTCTCTACAGAAAACAATAACAAAGAACCTATACTAAAAGAAGAAAATGGTTTACATGGGTCTCTGGTTTACTTGGATGCTATCACAGAGTAGCCTCGAGGCCTACGACTTTAGCTAGTCCAAATAAAACTTTTTCAGTTCTTCAAATAGTAGATATCTCTTCACTTACTGCTACATTTTAAAATGTATTTTACTGTGTACTTATGAGTTAATGTGTGTGTATGATGAGTGTGTGTGTGTGTGTGTGTGTGTGTGTGTGTGTGTGTGCAAATAATGACCAGTGGTTAACATTGGTATCAAGTTCTCAAGTCTCTGCTTCCCTTATGCTGTGATTACAGGTGTGTGCTGCTGAAACCAGATTTCTGGTTTGATTTTTACCTTTTACTTTCAGGTGGATTTTCTAATTCAGATCTTCATGTCTGTGAGGCAAGTATTTTCCCACTGAGCCATCCCCATTTCTTAGTGTGTTGAGCTTTAGAACCGATGATTGTGAAGTTGTTATCTCAGTATGCTTGTGTCTTATGAAGCAAAATTTCTCTTGAGCTTCTTGTAGAGCTGTCTCATAACGGTCTCAGTGTCTTGCTTTCTCTAGGCACTGCTAACATAAAATAATTGTTCATAGTCCTTTCTGTTATGTTGAAAACTTTTCAGGTCCAGAAAGAGAGACAGACAGAAAGATTAAGAATAAGGGACACAGAGACACACAGAAAAAGGTGGGGAGGCAAAGAAAGTATGAGAAAGAGAGTGGAGAGACAGAGAGATCAATTGATTACTTGATTGCTAGTCTAGTTCACATCTGGATTATAATCTGAGTGGCTTATGCTACTTGGAAAAGTTGTATGATTTAAATTTCCTCACTAGAAAAATAAAAATAAAATCCCACTTATCTCTTGGAATATCCAAGAATGAAACATGACAATTTCCCTGAAACTCAGAGCTAGTAGATCCTGGTGTGTAGAACAGTCCTGACCAATGGCATCTCTCAGCTGCTACTACAAGCCAACCACACCCTCTTGCAGACCAGAATGAGTGGACCTCATTGTCTCTCTTTTGATTTCTGACATCCTCTGCCCACGAACAGACTACTCAGGCAATTAAAAGGAGCTCCTGATTTCAGATCAGAAGTGAACTGAGAACATTCAAATCATGAGGTGGCACTCACTTGGAAAAAATACAAAAGGTAGAGTTTTTATTTTAGCAGAAAATAAAGAAATCTATGCTGGGATAGAGTTTTAAATAGAGGTTTTCCCCCAGAAAAGCAAGGATCCAAAATCCTAGTATGGATGGATCTTGCTTAGGCAGGATTATAAAAGTTTCACCCCTACCTGAGAAGCCCTTACCATTCACTGGCCACTGGGGAGGAAGACTGTTGGTATTCCGTGGGTATGCAGTTCCTGAGAGGCCAATCATACTAAGTTGGCTCTAGATCCATGTGTAGATTGGGGCACTAACCAGGTCCAGTTGGCTTAATAAACAAGTATAAGAAGCTTTACAGAAAAATGAGTTGACTATAAGTAGAGTTGGAGGGGAGGAAGTGGAGATAGATTGGATCAAAGCACATATTAATGTATGAAATTTTCAAATGACTAAATAGAAGTTTTCATCTAGCACTTGAAATTTTCAGATGACTAAACAGAGATTTACCTTAGTACAGTGAATCTCAACCTTCCCAATGTTTGACCCTTTAACAGAGTTCCTCACGTTGTGGTGACTCACAACCATACAAATATTTCATTGCTACTCCATAATTATAATTTTGCTACTGTTATGAGTTATAATATAAATAGATGATATGCATGACATCTGATATTTGACCATCCCAGAGGGGTCACAGCCTACAGGTTGAGAACTGCTGCCTTGGTGGATGTCTGACCCTGTCTAGGGACAATTTTATTGTAACGACTGGAAAGGTGCTATTGGCATTTAGGCAGAGGTTTGCATGATGATGAATGGACTACAATGGCCAGGATAATATCTTCCACTAGTGCCACAATATTCTAGGACAAACAATTATCTGGGCCAAAATATTATGCAGGAGAAACCCATGTGGATTTGTAGGATAACAGAGGTAAACAATCCTATAGCAATCAATGGACTTATGCATGCAAATGATGGAGTACAGAAGAAGCTAGATGAGAGAGAGGTGGCTAGGACAGGGCACAACATGGGGAGTGGTATGGGAGAGATACCACAAGAGACTTGGTCACTGATGGAACCATAAACAAGAAATTACCACCCTGGTTTAAGTATCCTCTAGCAGTGGCAAGGCAACTCAGAGGAGCACGGTACTTAGAAAAAGCACTGATTTGTTTTCGTCATGAGTCTGTATGTGTTGAACAAGTGATGCTTTGATTTCACCAAGTATTGACTGGGATATCAGACAGTCAAGAGGATAGAAACAGCATCATTCGCAAAGCCAGCCACTGGTACTAGGTTAATCCAGGTGGCTTTCTCACAGAGTGACATAACTGACTGATCTAAGAAGACAAGACCCATTGTGCTAGTGTTTCCCAGGCCACTGCTTGTATCATTATTGTCACTGTGGAAAGGGTCAAAGAGGCCACACATGTCAAGTCCAAAGTTGATGTGAGAGAAGAGTACATGTCGAGTGATCACAAGACACCAAAATAATAATCTACCACAAACTTCCAAGAGTATAGTATATTCCAAGAGTATAGTATATTCTTCACTGGGCAGAAGAAAAGACAATCTAAATAGAGATATGTGTACCCTTCTCTTTGGCTGATGCCCTATCGAAACATTGACTCCCCAAGAAATTGGCTTCTTCCTGAGATTATCATGTTGGAAAAAAAAAATAAAGGACCTGAAATAAGAAGTCTCCGAGAAATAGATTTCACACACTTTCGAAAACTTGTCAGACCACCTTGAAAGAGAGATGATTCAAAATAATGACATGTCAAGAATGGAATTAGAAGTAGCACACCTTGACTAAGATATCCCTTACCCTGTACTGACACCTCACTCTCATGTCAGGGTGCTGAAGATATACTTGGGGGTCCCTGGCTCTCTTACCTACTTCGCTTACTATTGTAGCTAGACTGAGTAAATAAATACGTCTTTGCTTTTTACTAGTAGTTACTTTTTAACTGGCCAGGTGAGGAAAGATGGCTGACTCTAGCTTGGTAGGCTGTTATGGTTTAGTTTTTAACCTTACCAGATCTCATAACAACAGTCTTATTTTTCAGTATCTGTTAGCCTTGCAGTCTGTTATTCTGAATGACCAGGATGGTGCTATGCTTATCAAATCTCCCAATAGTACTTGGGACATTAAAGGCATTTAATTATTATTTATTCAATGACTTATTGGAAAATGTAGAAGGAGAAATGAGAAGAGGTAAGAAGAAGAGCAATAAACCTCAAATTTTTCTCATGCTTTTAAATTTTGAGGTACAAAGAAAACACAAGTTATTTGGTCTCTGGTTCATAGGCCAAGTAAAAATTCTTATTTAGACCAAAACAGGTGATTGGGAAGCCTAGAATACATTGCAGCCCAAAGGTATTTCATTCAGAAAACTAGTGTGAAGAGTTATTAGAGACTGGAGGATGCATCAGCCCATACAGAGCCAGACATTCCCCACATCTGTCAATCTCCACAAAGGCTCCACCATGCTTCTGAAATTCACACTGTTGTCAACCAAAGTTGACCCTATGCGAAAACATCTTAAAGCTATGTCAACAGTGAATGAAATCTGACAGTACTGATTTATCCTTTCAAATTGACATAATCACTCTCTGATGTCCCTGTTCATTTGATCTTAAATATCTCAGTGGCTTTCCACTCCCTCATTCAGTTCTATTTTTAAACATACTTACATTGAATATGCTCTTCAACACTTCCATGCATGTGCATAGTACATTCTGATTCTCATCACCATGACTCTCTCTAATCTCCTCCCATACCTGTTATCACTCCTCTTGCCTGTAAGTCCTTCCCCACATTCATGTCTTTGTGGATTTTTTTTTGGGGGGGGGGTTGACTTTATTTTCTCTTTTATTGAAAAACTATTCTTCTTTCATAGAAAACAGTCTGACCACAGTTTCCCTCTCTCCACTCCTTCCCCACATCTCCCTTCTCCTTCATTGTACTATCATACTTTGCGTTCTCTTGTGATCGGATTACCTCACTCAGGGTGATATCCTCCAGATTCATCCATTTGTCTAAGAATTTCATAAATTCGTTGTTTTTAATAGCTGCATGCTACTCCATTGTGTAAATGTACCACATTTTCTGTATCCATTCCTCTGTTGAGGGAGACTGAGTTCTTTCAAACTTCTGCCTATTATAAATAAGGCTGCTATGAACATAGTGGAGCATGTGTCCTTATTTCAAGTTGGAACATCTTCTGGGTATGTGCCCAGGAGTGGTATTGCTGGATCCTCTGGTAGTACTATGTCCAATTTTCTTTGGAACTGCCAAATGATTTCCAGAGTGGTTGTAACAGCTTGCAATCTCATCAGCAATGGAGGAGTGTGCCTTTTTCTCCACATCCTCACCAACATCTGCTGTCACCTGAGTTTTTGATCTTAACCAAAATGGGACCTCATAAAATTGCAAAGCTTCTGTAAGGCAAAGGAGACTGTCAATAAGACAAAAAGGCAACCAACAGATTGGGAAAAGATCTTTGCTAATCCTAAATCTGATAATGGGCTAATATCCAATATATACAAAGAACTCAAGAAGCTGAACTCCAGAAAACCAAATAACCCTATTAAAAATGGGGCA